>CATIWF010081271.1:0-19741 GCA_949630135.1 Balakata baccata | reverse complement strand
CGATTTAGTTTTGCACACCCCTATGTGAAAAGTGGTGAATGAAAACTATGTTAGGAAGAATGAAGAGGAGAAACATGACTTTAGGCTTCTTCTATTCCCACGAAGATTTTATTTGCAACAGGATGAATAGAACCGGTAGTCACACTCTAAAATATGAAAGAAAAAAAACATAGGAGAACAGAACCAGTTGATATAGCTTTGTAATCCAAACTCAATTTCTAAGGTAAAGTAGTAACCATCCACACTATTTCATTAATTCAAAAGTTCCCAACCAAGAGGTCAAGGAAAATCACTATTTGACATGCACAATAATTAAAATCATCGGAGACAAGCATGCATCTGCACAGCTTTTATCATCAACCCATTCAAATAACTAAAATCCCAGGAAACAATAAAGAAGCAATCTGGATGAAAATGACCAAGAAACTAGAAGCCCACTAATTATCCACGCATGTATTATTAATTTTCTTTCATTCGTTTCATATAATCCCAGTTAGCTAATAGCTATCAAACTCAGACCTCATATGGCTAAAAATTAAGAGAAATTTACACGCCGCATTCACTTTGAAAATATTTTTTCAATTTTATTGATAAAACTTTCATGCTTTCATTCCAAATTTCTGTATTTTTATTTTTACTGTTTTTTTTAAATATTATATTTCACTATATATTTAGTACATTTTTTATTTAATTAACACATAGAATGGTCATTTTTCATATTTTAAGCATAAATTAAGAATTTTATTAATTTGCATGGCAACCATTTGTCTTTATGTATGTATTTATTTATTTTTAATCATTATTTAATTAAGCAAAAATATATATAAATTTGAATTTAATTAACTTAATTACCAAAATAAACCTTAGACAAACCTTAATTACAAAAAAAAATATGTAAACTTAATTAACTTAATTAAAGTTATTTACTTATAAATTTTGAGTAGATTTTTGGTAATTTTTAGTTGAGAAATAGACTTGATATTGGTAAATATTGGATAAATTTTAGGTAGACTTTACGTAACTTCAACTTTGATAAATTTTCTTATAAACATTGGATAAATCTTGGATATAACTTGAATAAACTTTAAATAAATCTTTTATAATTTCAATTTTTATTAATTTTATGGTAAATCTTGAGTAAATCTCGGGTAAACCTTGAATAAATTTTGGGTAAATCTTATATAACTTTAACTTTTATTAATTTTGTAATAAATTTTAAATAAATATCAGGTAAACCTTATGATATATCTTGGATAAATCTTTTGTAATTTTAATTTTCATTAATTTTTTAGTAAACATTGGGTAATTTATGGGTAAACTTTGGATAAATTTTTGGTTAATTTTATGTAACTTCAACTTTTATTAATTTTGTAATAAATATTAAATAAACATCAGTAAACCTTGTGATATATCTTAGATAAACTTTTTGTAACTTTAATTTTTATTAATTTTTTGGTAAAGTTCAGGTAAATCTTGGGTAATTTGTGGGTAAATCTTGATAAATCTTAAGTAAATATTGTGTAACTTCAACTTTCATTAATTTTTTTTTTTTTTGTAAACATTTGGTATAACTTAAGTAAATCTTTGATAAATCTTGTGTAACTTCAACTTTTATTAATTTTCTTGAAAACATTTGATAGAACTTAAGTAAACATTGAGTAAATCTTTGATACACTTTTTATAAATTCAATTTTTATTAATTTTGTAGTAAACCTTAGGTAAACCTTAAGCAAATTTTGGGTAATTCTTTAATAAACCTTGGTAAATATTGAATAAATATTGTGTAATTTTAACCTTCTTTAATTTTCTGGTAAATATTAAGTAAATTATAAATATAACTTGAATAAACCTTAAATTTTATCTAAAACTTTTGTAACTTCAATTTTTATTAATTTTGCGGTAAATTTTGGGTAAACTTCATAAAAATCTTGGATAAACTTTGATTTTCTATATTTCTGAAAAAAATTTTGTATAGACGAAATTTAAAAAAAAAACTTTGATGGCATATTTTTATAAATATTTACCTTTTTTATTTTTGTAAAATTCCCAAAAATTAATCATAAACGGAGAACCTGATTAGGCCCAAAGGTTCCACAGCAAAACATATAACTAAACAGCCCAAATCTTTTCATTAAAATGTTGGTTTCAAATGCAAAGCCAATTGTGACGTTAAGCAAATCAACGTGAATTTTTTTGTAAATATATAAAAAAATAATTACAATTTTACTTTCTATCAATGTTTTTTTTTTAATTTTGCCGAAAAATATTTTCTACTATTACACTAGCACTTCCTGTATACCTTAGGTATATTCGGATATACGTTCGTCCTACAATACTTAGCAGAATATAAGATAATCTCTGGTATACATTAGTTATACCTGCAGTATATTTTAGAAATACTCTAGACCTAAAATAGTTATGTAAACAAATGTTATAAAGTCTGTTATACCTTAGGTATATCTTAAGGATATTTTGGGCCTAAAACAGGTGTGAACAAAGACTATAAAATCTGGTATATTTTGGGTATACCTTTGGTATATTTTGGGAACACCTTGAGCCTAAAACAATTGTGAACAAATGCTATAAAGTTTGGTATACCTTGGGTATATCTTGGGGATACCTTAGGAATACTTTGGTATACTTTTGGGAATTTCATAGAAATACCTTGAGGATATCTTATTGATTTTCACCCAAAAAAACAAAGAACAAAAATGAAATTAACAACACAAGCAAAAACTCAAAAAAAAGTAAATAAACAAACTCAGTATCAAAGCTTCCTCTTAGAGCAACCTGACGAACTCATTGAACTTAGAGCAAAAGCCAAATCCTAAAAATAATTGCATTATCATGAATCTCAGTTATGATTTTTTTTTCTTCTTCGAAAAAGCAAAAGGAACAGAAAGGAGAAGGGCAACGAGATCGGAGAAAACCGGATCGGAAACAAGAGAAGTCTGTGATGGTGGATCTTGAAAAAGATAAAAAGACTGGGACAATAGGACAATCAAATCGGTATACCTGAGACGAAAATGGTGTAAAGGTTGTCAAGAGGAGACAGAATCGCAATGAAGAACAAAGAAATAGAAGAAAAAAATGGAGGGCAAAAATTCCTCCAACATCTACCTGTAATAGCATAGAAGAGTAGAAAACACAATAACCCATTTCAACCATTCATCACAACCAGATCCGCAACACAAAATAATTTGGTGCATGATTAGGATTTAGGAACAAACAAAAGTTTAAACATAGACAAGAAATAAAACTGTCCTATATCTGATTACTGGAAAAGATAAGATACAGGCATTACAAATAAATATGGAGAACTAAAATCTCTCTTCTGCAGACGGCCCTCAATGTTGACGTGCATGGAAATAGGATAGCTTACTAAATATAATTATTTTATTTTATTATTATATATGAAAGTTTTAATAGTTATATCAATTTAATTAAATAAGATAGTCTGATTACATCTAGTTTGCTAAATATGATTTTTTTTTATTAAAATTATATTATGTTTCCTATTTCCTAATTAAATTTGTTAACTACAAATATAAAGAGCATTGGAATACACCGTTGTGCAACTAATTTTTTCAGCACAGGTCCAACCTAATTTCTTCAGCAAAATTAATATAATCCAAGTTGTTTGCATGTTAATGCTCCATAAAATTCTGCCACACAACAATCCATACAAGTATTCTATGATTTAGCTTATGCATACATAACATGAACTTTCATGAGATCATATATATATATAACATTACTAATGTACATATGTGCTTCAGCACTCAAAGCAAAATACAGACAATATGGAATCTCCATAGCAGAATTGAACTGAAAAATGATAACTAGTGAAATTTCTACATCATTTTTAAGAAAGTACATTTCATACAAGAGAAACAATTTTCCTAGTTTAAATACAAAATGATAAAGGCTAACAATGCTTGTATTTCCACAAGCATAACTAAACTATCTACTTTCTTTTTTGAGACAGCTATCCTATTAATTTTTCTTAACTACAATGAGTATAAATTCTAACAAAAACCATGATGCTTAAATGTCATGTAATATAACTTTGAACATGAGAGTAAGTTGAGAGAGGAATAAAGAGTTGGGAATATTTACAGAAGTGGGAAAGGTTATATAAAACTATTCAAATACTTCACTCGGCCAAAGTCTCTTCCATGTTGAGATTTCTTCGTCCTTGTGAAGTTTTCTGATTCCGCCATAGAAGCCATCATCTTCATTTCCTTCTTCCCTGCACTCTTTCCTATTTATTATGGTCCGTCTCCACTTTGAGCCAGGAGGGTATTGATTGAACTCCAATACCACCATTTCTGTCAGTAAGAGCTTTTAAGTCAGAAATATAATACGATCCAAAGACTAAGAAAAGATGCTTCCCTCTAAGAGGAAAAGAAGTATAACAAAATTCTTCTTCGGAAAATTGATGATGATATTTTCCCATATAGTAATGAGAATTGCAAGTGAGAGTAGTCCAAGAAGGAATTTGCATAACATGAAATGTTAAAGGATCTTTTGCAGACAAATGTAGCTGAGAAATGCAGTAACAGCTAAGGGAAAGAAAACAGGCAAACAAAATAACATTCGCTGGTTAAATTGAATGTTGCTGATATTGTAAGGAAGAGGATTCTCTTACTGTCAAAGAACCAGGAAACCTTGGCTAGGGCCTTACACAGTACACTACCTAGTGAGGAAACCGGTTAATTATTAAAGGCCTATGCTTCTAATATTAAAGCAAAGAAACTTCAGAGCTTTAAAATTCAAATTTGTAAAATAATGCATAATGGACTATATTATAACTAAGATTTACACTTTTCCGTCATGTCATTCTTCATGATCTACATTTGCTTCATATATACCATTAAATTTTATGTATCCTTGCATATTTACGCTTCGCTAATTAATGGAAGGCTACTTAACCCTTCACCGTTTGATATGTTTTTTCAGATGTACAAGATAAGTAAAATGCATTCTTTAACTTGATGCTTGATGATTTTGGAATTTAAACAAGAAAAAGAAGCTTCTCTAAGTTCTGTTTCAAATTCAATTATGATTAGAATTAAAGAGTGCTGTCTATATAAACAGAACCAGATTTAACCAGATGCAGGCTTGGAAGCTTAATGTCTCACTTTCAGACAATCAATATTTGTTCAATTCAACCATCTGAATAAAGCTTGCCATATAAATGACAGGCTATCTAAGCATTAAATAGTACGTTATTCTATGAATATATTTCCTCAGATTTGCGTAGTTATGCCAGTTAAAAGATCATTATTATTTATCTCCCCAAATCAGAAAATTGTCTAAAGGAAAATATTAAGCCAGGAACTGATAGTTCAGAATAGAACAATAAATATAACACACGTCTTCTTTTCATTTTCTTCTAGATGAAATTGAAATTTGAAAAGCCAACCAAACTGGCAAAAGCCTTGCTTCAACTAAGTAACCAACACATGCAGAATAAGGAGGATTTATTCCCAGCAGCAGTTGTTGTTTGATAAAAAATAATTAAAAGAAAGGAAGATAGAGAGAGTTTTGTTGCTCAAAAACTTGACAACCAGTCTATCATTCTCAATATTTGAATTAAGAATGGAGATGATTTTCTCACCATTGTATCTGCAACGGCAGTGACGCTCATTTCCATCACATGATTCTATATGACCAACAACAGCATACCACCACCCTGCTCATTTAGAAAAATTAATAAAAATCATTAAAATTATTTACATTTCATAATCAATCAAGTTTAATTTGTCTCTCTCTCCGTTGCACATCAGATGTCTATTTTGGTTTCTTCACACAGATTAAGAAAATAATTAGATTCCATCGATTTTATAAATTACCCATTATTTCAATAGGCTCTTGTAATTGCTAAAAAAAGGAGTATGTAAGTTCAATAAATGAGGGAAAAGTGGAAAAATGCGCATTAAATACTTCTTGATTTCTGGATGGACATATGAACTGAAACAAAAAAAAATTCCAAAATGAATATTTGAAGTGAATTGGAGGGATTATTTTGAAGAAGATGAAGCTAAACTGTCCAAAAATGTCAGGAAACATAAAAGTTTTCTATGGATGAGAACATACCATAAGGAAATTCTGTGCTTTTTCTCCACTGAATTTCAATATGATCGCCGGGTTTCAAGTCATTTAGACAGTCAGAAATGTGAAGATCATGGGCAGGGGTATCAACAGGTGGTGCTCTTAGCCTATCCCACTCTATGCTATCTTCTATCATCCTCCTCCCATAAGGAGAGTATCTGTAATACATCATGCATCATAAATTTATCAGAGACCACTGACTTAATCAAATACTAGCTTATCAATAGATTCAACATCAGGGAATTACTGCCATCAAGCTTTCTAACTCTGATTAGTACTACAGAGGTTCAAATACTAGTTCCATAATTATCTAAAGTTCAGTACAATATATGAAAATTTTAAATGGTATATATAAGCAGACAACAGGTTACAGGCCCGTTGATTGAAAATATTTCATCAAGTCACTTTAAATAAGGTAATTTCTTTTAATTACCTCGCCTGAAATGTGTCTTTCTGGGAATCATAACTAATCTGTGCATCATAACAGGACAGCAAAAACCCTACATGTCCATTCTGCCACAAAACCATTATGTATAAAATCTCAGTAAATTTCCCAACTACAAAGTATGTCTAAAGAAGGCAGAAAACAAGTTATGCTGATAGGTTTCACTCTGCAGCAAATTACCTCACGGTTATAAACCTGAGCTGGGAACCAGAATTTGCCTCTTTCAAGAGATAGATACAAAGCCATGATTGAATCAACTGGTAAAGAAGTTGTTGGTTTGGTTCTAGTTCCAAACTTGGGATTAATCCAAGAAAATGGCAGAATAGTACCGAGAGAAGTTAATAAACCTTTTTGATTCTTTTGATCCACAAGGGTTGGGCTGTTTCTTGAAGATATATGCCACTGCCATTCCTTAAAAGCAACATCACCAACTAATCTTCCCCATTTTGTCCTCATGTGTTTCACCCACAAATGATCACTAATGCATTTCTCTCTCAAAGAGCTACAAACTCCAGCCATACTACACAATCCAGCTGGTGAAAGTCTCTCAAGAATGCAGTCCAATACCAACTCAGGCAAATCAAGAAGACAGGTCTGTGCTTCCTCCACAGGCTTTTCTGGCTCTTTAAAACCAAGATTCATCTTCTTCAGCAGCATTTTCTTGGACGGTTGGTGGGAACAAATAAAAAACCTATCTTTATGAAACCAAGACTCAACAAAACTCACAAATTCCTCACAAAACAATATCCCCTCACTCTTCATTGATGAGGGTGGCCTGAAATAGAAGGACTTGAAGAAAAAAATAAAGGAAAAACAAAAAATCAACAGGAAGAAAACCATTGGATGAGTGACTTATGAAATGGGTTGGCCTCAAAACAAGCTTAAAAGCTAAAGAAGATTGAACAAATCGAAAAGCTAACCGAATGGCATTGATTATTGAATCAATTGGATACCACAAGAACCATATAATAATATGAGCAAATTAAATATTTTATATGTATTAATTTTTCGATTTTATCGCACCAATGAAAAGCAAGACAAATTCCAGTTTGGCAAAGTCAAGTATTTAGTGAACATGAGAGAATTGAAGACACCATACCAGACAACGCTTTTATTGTTGGCAGTTACACTACCACAATGACACCTAGATTGCTTCTTAAATATTTTTTCATATTTTTTCTCAAAAAAATAATACTTTTCCCATTTAATACTTTTTTTTTTTCAAGGTTCGAGCATCTGCCTACAGTTAATTCCAACACCACTGGGGAGAGAACCAAATTGCTGGATCAATGGGACAGCTGGCATCTGAAAAGGTCGTAATATTTTGGAGGAAACAAGGAAAATAAATAAAAGAATAAAGAATAAAATCACATTTACTTGTCGCCATTACCGATGTGGTATTAGGAATCAATTTTGTTTGTCTTTTTACCATAGTAATATGCTCAAATTCATGCGCAGATAATATTAGGAAAATTAAAAAATATATATATATAAATTTTATAAGATATCATTAATTTTTGTTTTTGTAACAAATTTACTTTTATAGAGCTAAACCAGTTTTATATTCTAGCAATCATTTATATAGATTTACCAAAAAAATAATTGGCGCTGATATAAATTAAATATACTGTTTGGATTAAATATATTCAATTAAAATTGGATAAATGAACTATAACGTCAATTATTTACTATTATTATTTAATTTAGTCAACATATTTAATTCATATCAATATCATTTATTCATTTGGTCAATTCCCACAAGTTCTAATTAGGTTTGAAGATTGGTTTCTTGCTCCGAATCTACATTTATTTTGAAAATAAAAATTCATATAATTTAAATATAATTTTTAAAAAATTAGTTATGATTATAAAATTTGGTATATTACAAAATTTTTTTCTATAAATAGTAATATTACTATCTTATTCCACCTGTATAAAGTACCAATACATTAATGTAGATTAAAAAATATAAGTAAATGCACCAGTTAAATTAAACAATAAAAGGTACAAAATTATAATTAGGTGAAGTAGCATTTTTTTTATTATTTCATTGCAATCTAATATCTTTTTTATATAAAATTGAATAGAATAATGTATTAATTTAATATAATAAAACTGAAAAATTAAATCGTATAATTTTTAAATTTTAGAAATATACTAGTATAATATTTTAAATTTTGGAGGTAAATATAAGTTTTCCAAAGCTTAATGATTTATGAAAATAAAAGAAATGTTTTTTTTTTTTTGGCAAAAGGAAGGAGAAAAAAAAAAACAAGAAATGCTTTTTGCCAATGCCAAAATCTGTGAACTTAGGGCTTAATTTCAGGTCACTTTAACTTTGGTATTATTATTATAAAGCCACATAATTTTTTTTTTCTATAAAAGTTATTTAATTATAATTTAATTTCAGTAAAATTATTTTCGGTAATTTTTCAACGGCTAAAAACTGAAAAAATTATATTAGCATTTCAATTGGTATATGAGACATACCACGTCATTATCTTTGTCATTGTATACTTACAATTTAGCATCAGTACTATAAATTAAAAATAATGTTCTCTAGGATACTAAAACTCTATCTAATCAATACAGTGACGTTATATTTGATTTGTACAGCGATATACAGTATTTTATGTACCAAATAAAATACTAACATGATTTTTTTAATTGTTAATTACTAAAAAATTATTTAAAATAACTTTATTAAAACTAAATTATAGATAGATAATTTTTATAAAACAAAAAAAATTCATATAATTTTACTATAATAATAGTAATATGGGATTAAACATCAACTTGGAGAGAAAATGAAATGAGAGAGGGAACACAGCCATGTGTGCAAAGATTGGTAATGGACCACCAAATTAGGTGAGAATTTGGGTTTAAGAGTGGTCAAACACAAGCAATCTGCGAGAAAAAGATGTTTATATTCGAAGCATTGTATCTATACATGAAAACGTCAACAAATACAAATGAAATGAAGCACAAGAATGTGGCAGAAGCTTTTTTGAATGATTGATTTGATCTCAAGATGAGATGAGGCCGAACATGCTAGTGAGTCGTCCTTTTCTACTTCATTTAAACATTTCATCGTACACCTTCAAAGCAAAAAAATTATAGTATAAACTATCAGTTATAACTCTATAAATAAAGAGAAATCAGAATTGCAACGAAGATAAAAATAAAAATTGGTAAACTTCTTGGTACAATTCTTTATTTCATGTGGGTTTTTTTTTGTCTTTAAAAATAAATTGAAAAAGAAAAGTTGTTGGATTAATGAACTTAACTTCCACCAAACCATCAACAGCCACCATACGTACACTCATTCATATATAGACCACACATAGATCATGTTTACATTTAATGGTCACCTAATTAAAATTTCACAACATTATTGATTTATAATTGTGAATCTCATATGCCCGGTCGCGATTATAAATTTATATTCTCATTTTGGCTCTATAATTTGATGGAAAATTTTAATCGGTTTATATTTCTGTCTCAAATAGAGTTGGGTATCATTCCATATTTCTTATTTAACTAATTAATGAAAAAATGTATAAAAAATAACAGAAAACTATTAATATATTATAAAATTATATATCTCTCTCAAAAAAATAAAATTATGAATTAAGAATTAAATTGTTCATAGTTAACTGCAAAATTATAAATTAAGATAAAATTAATATATTCATTATTTCATTGCTACTTGGCAAATTTTGGGTAAAAATACTTTTTTAGTAATTGTAAAAATAAAAATTGGTAGTTTTTAGAAGAAATACATAATTAGGTATTTTGTTGTATTATATCTCTCTACAATTTTTTTCTCACACAATAAATTTAAATTTTAATAATTGAATAATAGTGAAAATACTTAAATAAATTAATATTGGAAGACATAAAGTAAATAAATTCCTAAAAAGTGTGTATATATATATATATATATATATATATATATCCCCTATTGTTTTTGTAATTATAGGTTTAGTGGCTAATAGGCTACGCCTACAAATTCTTTTAATCTTTGGTTTGGGTTATCATTTCTTAATTTCATGCGACTCTTTTTATATTTTCTAGTGGAAGACAATCGCTTGGAGGATTATTTAGGGTACTAAAAAAATGGTTCATATGCTGGACACGTGATCTTCCATTTATTATTATTATTATTATTATTATTATTATTATTATTATTATTATTATTATTATTATTATTATATGGATATGTTGAAAGTAATGAGGTTTGAGATTTGGGAGTATGCGGGTCCTAATTCCCGAAATCTTTTTCTATAATCATAATCATATCCGCAGTATTTGAGGGCATAGATTTATTCCCAAGTGTTCCTTTTTTTTAAAAAAATAATAACAATATACTTGTGCCCAATAAGTTTTTCAAAAGTTAATATTTTATTCCTTCTTTTATTCTTTTTCTAGATTTTCCACATTTTTAAAATATTTTAATTTATGGCACTATCCTGGTGTAGGGTGAGAATTGTAGGAATTATCAATATTCGTGTCATCTCGCTGTTATCTATCAATATTAATAAAAGTTTAATGTTTTTATTATATGTACAATAAAATACTATCTCATGTTGTATAGTTTACAGCTTATAGAACCTCTTAATAAATAAAAAAATAAGAAGTTTTACACTTTTGTTTTTCTTTTGGATAAATTATTATAACACTTTTAAGATTTATTTAAATATACTTGTTTATCCCTCTATTTTAGGAAATATATTATAAAGTCTTTCAGATTTAGAAATATATTATCCACCCCTTTTGTTTATTTTTTCCGTTAGAGACAAATAAAATATTAAATTTGCTTTCTTTTTTTTTTCTTAATATTATCAATTTGATATCAAAATATCAAATGTATCATTTTTTTAATGTAAATTTTGATATTTGTAAAAAAAAAAAAGAATATTTTTGGTATTTTATAAATGATTAACATAATATTCGGAAGGTCTTTTTAGTTAATTAAACTAAATATAAAGAATTTCATAATGTATTTTAAAAAAATAAGAAACTAATTAGTGTATATAGCAATTTACCCTTTTTTTTTTTCAATAGAGAGTGAGGTGATTTAGAGCTCGTTTGGAATTGAGTATCATAAAAGCATTTTTCGAAAAAAAATTTATATTTTTAATTCTTTTGAGTTTTTAAAACTGTTTTTGGTAAAAGTAGATAAATAAATATTTTTTTTCAAAATCATGTTTGTAAAAAATAGTTTATAAAAAATTTTAAAAAATTAATCAATTAAATAAAAAAAATTCAAAATTTACTTTTAGAATACTTAACAGCAATTTTAAACACTCCTTAAAATATATAAAAAAAAAAGCTTCGCCATCCAATTATGCCCGTAAAATTGAGACTCTCTTCACTTTTCACATGTTGAAAACTTTATCTGTTAACATTTTTGTGAATAGTTTTCTTTCTTTCATTCTTAAATTTAGGATGACAGAAAAGATGCTGTTAAGATATGAACTTGCACCTTTTTTATACTAAGACCTTATTTAATATTACTCGTTTGGAAAAAAAATATTTTTTTTAAATAATATTTTGTTTTTTAACTTTTTAAATTTTAAAAATTATTGAATACCTAACAACAATCTCAAACACCCGTAGTACCAATATTAGCTTATCCAACTACCAGCAAACAAAACTTAATTACAAGTACAGATAAAAAGAGTAATCTTCATTACAACGATAATCGATATTTAGGAAAATAAATATATCATCGAATGCTTTATAATATTTCTTTCCCTTTTTCATTAAATATTTGTCAAACATACTTCATCATTGCATTTCAATTATAATAAATTCAAATTTTATAAATATTATTTGTTATAAATCTAAAGGAAAAACACAAAACAAGTTGAGACAAAGTGAAGCAATTATATTTGGAAGAAAGAGGCAAAAAAAAATCGAAGAAAATAGAATGTGAATCCACATCACAAATTTATCCTCTCCTCCATTTCCAAATAATAATAATAGGGTCACAGAAAACAGAAGCCAAGACAACTTTACTTAAAATTTCAGAACTGGCATTTAAAATCATATGATGCATCCTATAAATATAAGCTTAAAGTTCTTAGGTAACTCTACTATTGCTACTTAATTTGCACATATCTCATATGCAATACTATACACAGCCATTGTGACTTCATGAGCCAACCAATCAAACCAGCCATGCGACGCATCCAATTTCAGGGAGTTTTAGGAACTGCTTTAGCTTATTTGACAAACTACCAGGGTTTTAGTTTGAGATATGTATGTCTAACCGAGTAAACCGAGACAATACCACAAACAACTAGAAACCACATGCCACTTCAAAAACATCCACACAAATAAATTTCAGTATATGGAGTAATAAGAAAAACCATTCTGCCTCATATTAGAGTTATCAGCCATTGGAATAATGATTCTTGCAAAAGCATAAAACGAAATGTCATAAAACATTGTTATGCAGGTGCATAATGATCTTACAAAGTCACTTAGAGACCCAACCCAACAGTGCGACCATCTCTTCGTCGAAGTCCAGCAGTGTACTGCTTCTCTAAATCCATCTGAACTACCTTCTGCTTCTCTGCTTGGACACGACCACTGCCATCCTCGGTTACTGGTTTGTGCTCCACATTCACATGGCCCTTCACACCCTACAATTGGCCATAGGTACCAAGGCAACCTCAGACTCTAAAACTGTGTTAGTAGGTGAACTACCAGAGAGAACAATTCATTTACAAACATGCAATAATGGGTTCACTTTTGTCCTTTTCTTTTTCCTTTTCTTTACATTAAATAAATAGATTTCAAGAGTTCAGACTCTTGATCATCTGCACTACAAATAGGTAATCAACCACCAGGCTACTAGCCCAATTGTATTCCATTTATAGGAATTATAAAGAACTAAGAAAAGGAAGTAAGATTTACCATGAGTTTGTTGAACTTCTCTTGTCTCTCACGATCATCAAACATTGAAGCATCCCACTGATGACCAGACTGTAAAAATGGAAAAGGGAATTCAACGACATTGTTTTAGCAGGCAATAAAGGTTACATAAAGATCAAGAAATAAAATTATATGCAAATAAATAATCAGAAATACCTCTTGAGAAGTTGTGCTCTTTTTGTTCCCCCAAAGCAGCTTCTTCTTTTGCTCTGTTGACAAGAAACCCGTCCCAACAAGGTTCTTGTTGACTGCATTATGCATATAAGAACATTCATTTGGGGACAGGTTGCAGAAGTTAAATTTCACTGTATTATTTCATGCCAATATCTAAAAATATTTTTGACATATATTTAAAAACGACCATCAAATTATTTCCCACAGCAATCCTCTCATAATACAAATGCACAGAAAAAGGTAGGGTTGGAGTGGGAGGCTCATTACATATAATATGTATTTCAATTCTGTCCTGCTTGGTTCACCATAAATGAAGCTTATACACATTAGGCTGAATTTAATATCAATAGAAACACCATTTGAAAGAACAACAGTTAAATTCCAATCTGTTATTCCTTGTCCCAAGAAAATCTCACCTAGCATATTTGCATTTCACAGGATCAGTAATGAGTAGCAGTTTGTATTGATCCTGCTGCCTTATCCACTCTCACATCATTAAGAAGAAACTGAACTGAGAACAGAAATAGTGAAGACAGATTTGGTTCTACCGTTCTAGTGTCTAAGCAATCTACATCCTGTATAGCTTTATTATGACTAACATACATACATACAGCCCACCTGATTCATATCTTCCCTCATGAATCATAACTAATAAAATAAAAAACCCCAACCAAAGCTACTGCTTTATTGCATAACAGAGTTATCATATCGCCACGAAATTTTTGAACAGCAGGTAACTAAAACTTTGAGTTAAGAACCATATTATGTACAGCACAAGAAAATTTAAAGCATATGTATATGAACAAAGCAAATATAGAATAAATAATTCATCCCCAATCAAACATTTAGAAATCTACAAATATATAGCAAATATCCTTCAAATTGCAGATGGAAAAGTTTCAACCCAGGTAAAATTTATTTTTGGACAACT
The DNA here is from genome assembly GCA_949630135.1 of Balakata baccata. Lineage (NCBI taxonomy): Eukaryota > Viridiplantae > Streptophyta > Magnoliopsida > Malpighiales > Euphorbiaceae > Balakata > Balakata baccata. The sequence continues at coordinate 5,129 of CATIWF010081271.1, read as the reverse complement.
TGCTTGGATCATAAACAAACATGATGTTACTACTGCTGCTTTATTAGTTTCAAGTAAAACCAGTTACTCAAGAAGATTAATTGAATGAAACTTGACTTCTTATCAATATCAATCAATGAAGACTAAAATATGGACTTTCTTGAGGACATCATCATCAAGCATATGTTATAATTTCCTGCCCATAAGTTAAGGTGAAACTTAGGCGATTGATTAACTGCCATCACTTGATATCATGACACAAGGGGACTAATCAAGATTTAAGAAATGTAAATTGAACACTAAAGCAGTTGCTCTTACCTATTTCAGCAGCTTTCATTGCAGCAACCTTTGCTGCATTTAAGTCATTAACAGCTTCTGAGTTATTCATATGGACCTGCCCCACAGTGACTTTACCATCAACCACTGGCACTTGCTTTTGCTTTTCGTTGGCTACATATATAGACAGACTTGAAATTAAAAGAGTTTAAATTGCATAAAATGTAAGGCAACTATATAAACAATATAAAGTAAATTAACATAGGACATAACCAAATAAATAACTACCATTATTACTGTAATCAGCATCCCTGTCAGAACTAAATAACTTTGGCTTTTTGGCTGGAGGTTCTTGATTTTCCATCCCATAAATAGGTTTATCTTCAATCTGTTCCTGTGGTGCTCTGCTATAACGATCCTTATCCCTGTTACTATCCCAATCATTACGTTTCTTCCAGTCCTCTCTATTCAGCTCCTTCTGGTCATTCTTGTAAGATTCCCTATTGCGAGGTCCATCATGGTCTCTTCCAGAAGAATGATCACTCTTATGATCTCCAACACTTCGATAATAATCCCTTTTCTCATCTCGACCATCCCTGTCGCGCCCACTTCTATACCTATCCTTCTCTTTAGAAGTGAGAGCAAGTTTTCTGCTAGCTCCAGCAATATCAGGGGAGGCATCCTTGTCCCTAAATTTTTGACGATCTAATGATAATGGTTCTATTTCTTTATCCTTAGTTCTATGCTTTGAACTATCATATTTATCACGAGAGTTTTTGTCAGCATTTCGTGAATAGTCACTTGACCTTCCATGCTCACTTTCTTGTATTGTATGATCAGAATAAGTAGCACCTCTTGACTCCCGACTAGAACGGGATGATGTCTGGTAATGTCTATCTTCATCATCTGAACGTTTCTCACGTCTGGTGTACTCATCGTGTCTAGAATAACCATGGGAACTCCTCGAGGAATATCTGTCAGAATGTCTATATGAATCTTTGCCATATTGATTCCTACCAGACTCTTTATCTAATTCTCTTTCATTATCCTTCCTTCTCTGTTGATGTTCAGAATCTCCTCTCGAAGACATTGGATTAATATCACTTTCACGCTTAGGACTCACTGCAAACAACCCAAGAAAGGAAAAACCTTGTGGTAAAGGATAGAAAGTGGAAACAAAAAACCTTTAAGCAACTATAAGCTAATATCAATTCATTAGCTTCTTATATCTTTCTTTATCAGACTTCAAGATTCAGTCTTAGACGTAAATAGATGACTGACGAAACAAAACCTCAAGAACATAACCATTTACATCAAACTAAATACCAAGAAAAGCCACACTGTCTCAAGAATCATGACATCCCATTAAATTGGGTCAAAAAATTGAAATAGTAGAATTATGTAACGGCAAATACCCCACCTAAATTGGAATATGTATCGAAGCCGATTTAAAAAAGAGTAATTGAAGAACAAAAACCCAGATCAAAACTATAAAATGCAAATAACAAAAGAATAAAAAAACAAAGAATTTACTTACCCATCGCTACTGAATTGCATGACTTGAATTTCGATAACGTTTTTCCGGAAATCATAAACTGTGAAACTCGATCAGCTACCTGTTTTGTAGAGCCCAACTTCAATTTTGAGAATTTTCTTTCACATTTATCGATAAGAAATGATAGAGGAAAGATAGGGAAAAAAATATACAGAGAGAGAAGGGAGATTGCGGATACGAAAGAAAAAATTAGGGTTGCAGAATCTAAAAGATTGAACAGTGGGAACGCGTTCCCTATTACTATTTGCCACTTGTCTTTTCTTTCATCTATTGGGCAAATTACCAAACTTCTCCTCGTAATTAGTAAAATTTACACTGATAGGGGATGTTTAGCATCGAGCTTCACAACAACGAATTCGGAAAAAAAATTCGTATATCTAACTTTTTTGAATTTTAAAAAGAGTTTTAAGTACTAGTAAATAAATATATATATATATATATATTTTAAAAGTAATTTATAAAAAATTAAAAATATTTAAAATTTATTTTTAAAATATTTAACAATAATTTCAATTACCTTAATAACATTGGAAATTTTATAAAATTACTGAAAACCGCATAATAATTTTGAATTTCACCAACGCTTAAATTTTTTTTTAATTTTATCAAAATTTTTTTAAAATTACAATGTTATTTAAACCTAAAAATATTTCAAAATATATTCAAATAATATATTTTTAGTATATCTTTAATATAACTTAGATATATTTTGGTTTAATTTTTATCAAAAAAGAACAAGAATAAGAACAATTAAATCATTAAATAATAATAATAAAATTTAATCAAAATTCAAAATATTACAAATTTTCAAATAACAGTACCAAAATTTAAAAAGTCACCCAAAATGTGCCCTGGAAGGTATACATTCAGTATATGTTCAGCATATTTTGGTTCAATTTTTACTAAGAAATAACAAAAAACCAAAAGAAAAAGAATATAATTTATTCACAATTCAAAACATAACAAATTATCAAACAAACAGTTTGATATACTTTTCAAAATATATTTGGTATGCTTTAGGAATATATTTGATATATTCTTGAGAATACTTTTGGATATGTTTTAAAAAAATTTTGAGATTTATTGGAGGAATTCTATAGGAATATTTTGTTATATGAAAATACTTTAAGTACGGTGATTCACAAAAGGACAAAATTGACCAGTTTCCAGACCTAACAAATATAAATTTGAAGGATTTTTTACAATTTTTTTCCAATAATTGGAGGCTTCATAATTGCCGTCAATGAATATGGTTGAAACTGGAGTGATTTCTTGGTCGGAATAATCCTTCCAGAAAGACTTCATCTCACGATTTTTAGGTGGCACACTTGAGCTCTCCATGTCTTCCTCACGGCCTAATTCCAAATTGAAATGAAATTAATCTCATGATAAGAGAATAAAAGAAAGCAAAGAATGTTCCTTGGAAATCACCGCAATAGAGGAGAAGATCGATTTTGATGTCGCGTAGCTTTTTCTGTGTGTTGAATCGTTTTGTAAACGATGTCCAAGTCTCCATACATACACCCCTCCACTGCAATTTTCATCTTTGGATTTTTTTATAGCTCAACTTGAAAAAGATTTCTAGGGTTTAAGCAAATTGCTCTTCCGTCTGAAATCCAAAGTGGCAAATAGGACCAAATTGAGATGTATTTATTCCATGTATGCCAAGAAAGAAATCGAGAAAAATGGTGGAGAGATAAAGAGAGTGCAAAAAGATAAGTTGGAAAAGAAAAAAATTTAGTAAAGATGAAAATAAACAAAACCGTACGTCAATATGAAAAAACATATAAATTTCGGTAAAACACTAAATTTCCTTTATAACTTTAGAGCATCAGTTTTTTTATTTTTACTATTTACTTATATTTAGAAATTTAATTTCTTCCAACAGTTTTTATATCTATCTCTTTAAAATTTACATTATTTTTTCTCATATTTAAAAGTAATAACGAGCTCTTTAACAATACTCAATCAATTTCAAACTAATTGTCTCTTTTTGGTGTTGCTATTAAGAAAATATTTATTAGTTTTAATTATAGGGAAAAAAGAATTAAATGAGACTAAATTACCCCCTTCAAATACATACATAAAAGAAAAAACTATAAAATTTTACAAAACTAATTAATATATATAAGGTTTACACGAGAATAAAATATGAAAGAAACAATTAATATTGCATTCGATATATGAAAGTAACAATTTATTAGAATTTTTTTATTTAAAAAATAGACAATTAGTTTGGAATGGAGAGTGTATTTTATTATTATTTTTTTCTCTCTCTTTTGTTCTTATTTTTCTTTCTTTCTTTCTTTTTATCTTGTCTCTTATTCTTTCTTTATTTTTTATTAATAAAATAATATAAAAAAATATAGATTCAAAGTAATTTATTTTTTTTAGATTGTTTTATTAATAAAAAATAAAAACAGAGAGTGATGTAAAGAATATTATTAGAGTATACATAATTTTTAAGATAAACTAAAATAAATAGTAAAATATGAAACATTATTGGAAATACTCTTAGATAAATGCTAACAATACTCTGCATTTTTCAACATTTTCTGCCATTCATTTTTTTTATTGGTTGATAAAAATAGAAAACGAGGAGAGAGAAAAAAGAAAAAAATAAAATGCTAAAATTTTAATTAATGATCTAGAGTTTTTAAACTATTAGTCAATTAAGTACTCCATTTAAAAAAAATTTTAATATTTTTAATGTTAAAAATATACAAAAACCTTTATGAACAAAAATTCTTTTTCGATGTAATTAAATAAAATTATACAACAATAAGTTATAGATGAAATTTATTTCTTAAATAAACTTTTTTTGTTGAAAACTTTATCTTAAATAAACTGGGATATAATTGACAAGTATATTTTTAAATAAAAATTTAATTGAAATATTATATTGTTGGCATAATTAAATATAAGGGATTATTTAGTTGAATTTTGAAAAATTAAGAGATGCAAGTGTAAATATTAGCAAATATTAAGGAGGTTTCAACAAATATAGTTAACGAGAAAAACTAATAGAAGGACTATAATCGATAGAATGAAATATAGTTGATTTTTAAAATAGCGGCGATGAAATTGGGAATTTCACTAAAATTTTTGAACATGTTTTAGTAATCTGCTCTTATTTATTCTGGTTAATGTGCAAATTTTTTTTTTTAAATTTGTTTACTGAAAAATTTTAGCTTAATTTCATCATTCTGTAATTAGACTTTAATTAATTTTAATAAAAAAATTCATATTAATAGAAGAAACTCCCATCTGTGAAAATTAAAATAATTTTATACTATTAAAATGTAAATTAATTAAAAAA
>CATIWF010081206.1:0-25013 GCA_949630135.1 Balakata baccata | reverse complement strand
TTAGAAAATAGTGATAAGAATTGTTATAATTTCTTGAATGTCTACATTCTCATTCGGTTTTTGGAGTATAATAGTGATAAGAATTGTTATAATATGGATACCAGCTACTACCACACCACCTCAATTATTATTACTAAATGTCTTCATTTTCGTCTCCGATTGCTCTAAAAAGGAAAAAAGAAGAAGAAATCACAAACTCAAGGCCATTGCAGATGGAAAACGAAGCTCAGGAACAAAAGTTATTAGGTAAAATTGATAAAGTTTTCAGTAAAAATGAAAAAGAACAATTTTACCTTTATTAAAAAAAAAAAGTTATAAATAGGTGTTTCGTTTTGAGATTAACATTGCTGGCAAAACAAGCCAATTTTTAGAATCAAACCATTGGTTGACTAAATATAATAATTATTATTTATTTTCAGGATGCACCTAAACTATTTGAAAGATGGAATGGTTATGGCACATGGTTTGGAAAAAAAGGCCCATAGTGCATTAATGGAAATCTAATAATGTAACAGCAATCGGGCATTGAATTTTGTTCTACCTAACTAGCTACCCTTTCTTCAGAAGATGTATCGGCCAATGCCACCCTCGGCATAGTACCCTTTACTATCAAGTGTGGAGGTGTGAAAAAGGCTATGCCATTTTTATCATCACATTTTAATTTAATGTTTGCTTCCTACATGAGAAATTAAATATAATAAAAATATAATATTTTCTATTTTATTTTTCGGAAAATTAAAAAAAAAATTCAAACTTTGCAATATATTATAATTATATTGAATTCTATTTAAATTATATGAAGTTTTATTTTTGAAACAAATATAGTTTTGGTAGTATAAAATTAATTCCAAAACCTGATAGGTGCTTATATATATTGACTAAATGGATTAACCGATATTAATTGGATTAAATATATGAAATTATAATTGGATAATTAGATTAGAGTACTAGCTATTACATTCGGTAAATTTCCGTAAGCACCAATTAAGTTCAGAGACTGATTTTGTGCTATTAAGACTATATTTGTTTCAAAAATAAAAATTCATATAATTTAAATAAAATTTTTAAAAACATTGGATATGATTGTGAAATTTGTAAAAATTCAAGACTTTTGTTGTAATTTTCTTTTTATTTTTTCCATTGATTGAAAATAAATAGTTATACATTTTTATTTTATTTTATCATTTTCAACGTGGCATAATTTTCCTTCTGAAAATGACAATCTCCTAACTCTATATTTTCGTTAGTCTTTTTCAAAGAAGATGGATCTTCAGTAAATTCCCAATCTCCTTTTACACTATCATCACCATTATTTATGTTTTGACAAGGAAAAAAAAATGCACAAACAAAAGGTTAGCCAATCAATAACAAATTGAATGATAAAATGCTTAAATTTTAATTTAGAGGCTCTCAATTTCAATACAAAAATGATTTGTACCCATCATTATGCGCATTGAATTAAGTTTTTCAAAGTGGAGAGCACATAAACGCAAAAAGGATGTTCATATGTTTCTAATTAATTTGCAATTATCTTTCTAATACGATGCTTTTTTAGACTAAATTGCTAAAAAAAAAAAAACTGAACTTTTATGATTTTATAAAAAAATATAAAATTTAAATAAGTAATTAATTTTCTCTATCAAATTGAATGAAATAGATAATATATTAAAATTTTATTTATTTAATTAAAAAATTAAAAATACATATCTTTTTTAATATAAAAGTGAAAGTTCAGTTTTTTTTATATATATAATTTAGCTTTTTTTATTATTTATTTTTTAAATGAGATGTATCTCATTTTTGAAGCAATAACATATGAGAAAAAAAAAAAAATACAAAATTAGTAACAAGTGATAGAGTTGACGATATGGAACAGAGGGTTATAAATCAAAAAATTCAAACTATGAGCGTAAATTTGACGATGTTTAGATTACGTCCCCTGTAAAGCTGATTGTACTAGAGATTTTCCTTCTCTCTCATCGTCTCACCTCAGATGCATCTAACGGTTATCACGCCTCAGATAATGGGACCCATATCCACTTGTGATCTCTTGTTCTTAAGATCCGGATGATTGGGGCCCACCAAATTCAAATAATTTGATTAAAAAATTAAATTAGGATAAATTACAGTTACAGTCCTAAATTTATCGTTAATATACTTACTAGTCCCTCAATTGACAATCATTCATAAAATAAAATGTAAATAGAATCGTTTTCAATAACTAATCTTTTTCACTAATGCCTGCATAATTATGCTATCAATAAGGTTTGTAAGAGATATTAAGTTAGTTGGCTTTTAAATTATAAATTAAATACAGAAGGACTATTGTATAAATTAGTGATAAGATTAAGGACTGTATATGTAATTTATCCTATATTTTGTGACTGCGTGTATGGTCGGTTATTCTTATTCCCACCTTCTTCAACCATGGCCTTGCATACTATCCACTGAAGTCTACCAAGATTCGAATCCTTCTTTTTCTATATCTCTTTATAGTTTTTACACTTTCATTTCAAAGACCCCACCAACATTTTCTTCCTTCATTTTCCTTCGAGGCAAACATGCATCACCTCCTCTTTTGCCTCCTCTCTCTCTTCCTCTTCCTCTCACCAACTCTCTCATCGCCTACTGAACTCGAACTCCTCATGCAAATCAAGGCCTCCCTCGACCCTGACAACCGGTTCTTGACCTCCTGGGAGTCAAACACTGACCCTTGTAGTGGGTTCTTTGAAGGTGTGGCTTGCGATGGACAAGGCCGTGTGGCTAATATTTCTCTTCAGGGGAAAGGCCTTTCCGGCCAGATACCGGCGGCTATTGGTGGGCTCAAGAGCTTGACTGGTTTGTACCTGCATTTTAATGCACTGAATGGAGAGATACCCAAAGAGATTGCTGAGCTGAGTGAACTCGGTGACTTGTATCTTAATGTGAATGATCTGTCTGGCCAGATTCCGCCTCAGATTGGTAACATGTCTAATCTTGAAGGTCATTTCTCAACTTTTCTTAGAAATATAATTACTTGTTTCTTTGTAGCTGTATCTATGTGCAAAAGAGAGATGGGAACATTTTTTTAATGAACACCAGTTAGTGCATTTATGTTTGTTTAGTAGATATGTGGTGAAAGAAGAGAACTTTTTCCTTGAAAAGCTTCAATCTTGGATCTCTCATGTTGTCCACGATTTATATCTGTCTTGAATTTCTTCTGCAAGTCGTGTTTAATCTTTCTTTTCATTCGGCACTGAATGTCTCAAATCTTTATGTTATTTTTGAACTGGGTATTTCAAACATTAAACTCTTGTCACGAAAAAGCTGTGATCTTGACTACACTAAATTTTTCCTTCTCGAATGAAGCCTCTGCATTTATTGCGGATGTTGGCTGGTTTCATTATTTAGGCTGAACATTATTTCAGTTTTCTTATTCTTCATCAATATGTTCGTTTCATGCCCACCTGAATGATTCCTTGAATAGTTGTCTCTATTATTACTTACAAATTCCTTTTTTTCCGGTATTATATTTATAATTTTAAAATCCACTGCTGATGCTTAAAGCTGAACCAATTTTCAACTAAGCATGCTGGTATCTTTGTTCCAACTAAAGTCATAAGTTAGGAAACTTTTACCAACTGAGCTTATTTATGGATCATTTTGTTTGCAGTGTTGCAGCTGTGTTGCAATAAGTTGAATGGGAGTATACCGACCCAACTAGGATCCCTGGAGAAGCTTAATGTCCTGTCTCTACAATATAATCAACTAACTGGTGCGATTCCTGCGAGTCTGGGGGAATTGGGGTTGTTAACGAGGGTGGATTTGAGCTTTAATGACCTTTTTGGTTCAATACCAGTAAAACTAGCTAATGCTCCTATGCTACAAGTTCTTGACATCCGCAATAACAGTCTCTCCGGGAATGTACCTGCAGGTGAGTTTGATCACAAATTGCCACCAACCTTGCATCTGCTTTACTTTATTCAATTGTAGATATATGATGAAAATTGTTATGGGGGTTGACTTTTGATTTTTGACTTATATTTCCTTCTTGAAAAATGAAGCTCTAAAGAGGCTGAATGGTGGATTCCGATATGACAACAACCCTGCCTTATGTGGAGTTGGGTTTCATAGCTTGGAAAAATGCACAGCTTCTGATAATCTCAATCCGAATAGACCCGAACCTTTCGAACCCAGTGGCACATTGCAAAGGAATATCCCAGAATCAGCAAACTTACCTTCTAACTGTAGTCTAACTAACTGTTCAAATTCATCCAAAAACCCACCATATGGTGTCATATTTGGTGTAATCGGAGTTTTTGTTGTATTGTCCATTATTGGATTTTTCGCATTCGCATGGTACCGTTGTCAAAAACAGAAAATTGGAAGTGCTTTTGATACTTCAGATGGCCGGCTTAGCACTGACCATGCCAAGGAGGTTTACAGGAAGAGTGCCTCTCAACTTATAAGCCTAGAGTATTCAAATGGGTGGGATCCCTTGGCCATAGGCCAGAGCAGAACTGGACTTTCTCAGGAATTTCTTGAGAGCTTCATGTTTAATTTAGAAGAGGTAGAACGAGCAACACAGTGCTTCTCAGACGTGAATTTATTGGGAAAGAGTAATTTCTCTGCCACCTACAAGGGAACTTTAAGAGATGGGTCAGTTGTTGTTGTAAAGTGCATCACCAACACAAGCTGCAAATCTGATGAAGCTGTCTTTTTAAAGGGGTTGAAGATATTGACATCATTGAAACATGAAAATCTGGTGAGATTGAGAGGCTTTTGCTGCTCAAAAGGAAGGGGGGAGTGTTTTCTGATTTATGATTTTGTACCAAATGGAAACCTGCTACAGTATCTTGACGCGAAAGAGGGCAGTGGGAGGATTCTTGAATGGTCTGCCAGAATATCAATCTTAAATGGCATTGCCAAAGGTCAGTGCATCTGCTTTACTATTATAGTTATACTAGTAGTTGCTATATCTATTTTTCCCTTCATTTTTTCCTCAGAATGTTTTTGAGGTTGTATTTTTGCTAAATTTTTAAATTCACTTATCAGCCATATGGTCTCGTGCATTTTCAATTTGTTTTCTAGGAAGAATGTTTTTAGCATAATCATTTCAATTTACAGTGGCCGTTAAAAATGCATTTTGAATGGTTGCATGACCACAATATGTTCAAAGGAAGTAAGATGTGCAGTGTGAAGTCACACAATCATCTTGGTTATATGTGATTGGAATGGTTTTCCTTTCTAACCAGGTATTGGGTATCTGCACAGCAATAAAGGAAATAAACCTGCTTTGTTTCACCAAAATATATCAGCTGAGAAAGTGCTTATCGACAGAAGGTATAGTCCGTTGCTTTCAGACTCGGGCATGCACACACTCCTCGCAGATGACATTGTCTTCTCAAAACTCAAAGCCAGTGCTGCAATGGGATACCTTGCTCCTGAGTATACAAATACAGGCCGATTCACTGAAAAGAGCGATGTTTATGCATTTGGTATGATCGCACTACAAATCCTGAGTGGAAAACGTAAGGTCACTCCAGCAACTCGCCATGCTGTGGAATCATGTGAAGTCGAACATTTTATTGATGCAAATCTCGGGGGAAAGTTCTTAGAATCAGAAGCACTCAAACTTGGTAGAATAGCCCTTCTTTGCACCGACGAATCTCCTGACCACAGACCGACGATGGAAACTGTGTTGCAAGAACTAAGTGGATTCACTGATACTCCTTAACTTACATTCATGATTATGGAAATTCGCCTCAATCTTCAAATGAAGGAGACAAATGTTCTATTCACTGAGGTTGAAGCTCTGTTGATAATAGTTATCTAACTGCATTGTCCTCTCCTGCGGACATACTTGAATTCAAGAATTGTAATGTGGATTTTGACGGACTGTCTAATTTAGCATATGCTGCCGCTGCCGCTACCTAAACAACAAAAAGCTCTCCAGATGTTTTTGGCTCTTTTTTGCTTTATTCTAGCCTGTGAACTTTTCTTGTCCTGTTCATCTTTGTCTTTTCTTTTTTCTTTGCCTCTTTTTCCTAGATTAGAGTGTTACTTAGTAAATTCCATAGCAATTTGCAGGCTACACCCCACCAGTAAAAAAGACAGATGCTTCCCATAGTTTTCCTTTTTCTTCAATAAATATTTAATAATATCTTTTCGACTGAACTAATCAACCATTTGACTGACTTTGCTTGCAAGGGTAAGCTTTTCTTAATTGTATATGGTAGGGCAGAATCTTCTGTTTTTATATAATTGTTTATCTATTTTATTAAGAGAAATAGAATCTTTAATTTAAATAGCAACAAAATCATTTTTTTTTTGGGTGTGAAAAAGTAGCAGCAAACTCTAGTACTGGCAACATGTGCCAATTCACACCTAAGAAGTAAGAACTTGCTCAGGAATCCTGTTTCCAGTGTTCAGATAAAATACAAAATTTCGTTGCCAAGTCTTATTAAAGACCGAATTACCGAAACATAACAATCCAAAAACAATTCCTTATTGTCTTGTAAACAGATAGAGCTTCATGCCAAACCCTGAAGTCTGAAGGCTTCTAAAAATAATGCATATGCGATTGGCACCGTCTTGAAAGAAGTTATATTAAATTGGTGTCAGTAGTTATACCGCTAATAAGATTTGAAACTTCGATTTTCACAAGAATTTCCTGCTCAAATCTTAATATATTTATATATGGACATTAAAGTTGGATGATTTGATAAGGCTGCGGTTCAATCATCTCGATCTACATTTTTCTTTTTTTGGGTGAATATTCTAGTTTCATCTTAGTTCACTTCAAATATTTTGTCTCCCTGAGCTTCAGTGTCTGAAAACTTGATATCTTTCAGAAAGATGCTTGACATGTCATGGGAAGTAAACTTGAGCTTCTAAAAATTCGATCATGAAGGTCATCGGACAGCAATTTCATAAATGTTCAAAGAAATAAACAAGGATTTTATGATTTTTGCAAACTAGAGGGAAAACAAGAGAAGAAAATATAACTTTATTATAAAGAATTTGAGTGTACAAAACATGAACAACAGATAGATACATTTTGACATTTTAACGTGGAACAGGCAAATATCAATGTCTTTCTCCAAAGATTGCATAACAAATTCACTCCTCATCCGCAACCAACCATGATGTTTCATAGTCAAATATAATTTCCACAATAGCTGACCACTGAATTGACCATGGACACACTATCTAGCAAAGAATAGATCTCTGTTACTTGAGGATGAGACTTATCTTGCACAGAGAATTCATGAACAATGCCTTCTAATTCAATCCAACTGAAACCAGGAACTTTCTTCAGGTTTCTTTCTTTCATCATTGTCCTAACCCCACTAACGTCATTCCACATATGAAGACCAGCATACATATTAGACAGTAACACATATGAACTTGAACTAGAAGTATCCAGTCTCATCAAATGCTCAGCTAAAGTTTTTCCAACACTAAAGCTTTTGTGAGTTTTGCAAGCACTGACTAAAGTCCTCCAAATTACATCATTTGGTTCAATTGGCATTTGATCTACAAACTTTCTGGCTTCTTCTATATGCCCTGCCCGGCTGAGGATGTCAACCATGCATCCATAATGTTGCAGTTTGGGCTCCACTTTATAAACTCGTCTCATAAGCTCAAAACAAATCATGCCTGCCTTCATCAAGCCAGCATGACTGCAAGCACTCAACAAGCCAATGAATGTTATGTCATCTGGTTTGATCCGGATTCTTCCCATCTCCAAGAGCAAATTGAAAGCTAATTCACCCAGACCATAAACGGCCAACCCACTAATCATAGCATTGTAATGATCTACAGTTTTTCCTTTGATCCCCTCAAAGACCAACACGGCATTCTCTATGCTGCCACATTTAGAGTACATGTCAATCAGGGCAACACCAAGTTTCTCCTGCAGACAGAAGCCATTTTCCTTTAGATAGCAATGTATTGATATCCCTTTTTCAATATGCCCCAGTTGGGCTATGGCAGAAAGAGCAATCAACAATGTTGCATCATCAGGAGATAAATTATTCTCATTTTGCATATAGTAGAAGATATCTAAAGCTTCCTTGAAATAACCATTTTGCACATAGCCGCTCATCATGACATTACACACAATAACATCTCTTTCAGGCATGTCATCAAAAAGATTCCTGGCAATATGGACACGGCCTAGTTTTGCGTAACCATCAATGATGTTAGCCCAGCTGACCATATCCCTTCTTGGCATCCTATCAAACAAAGCCTGAGCATCTTTTATCCTCCCACGTTTTGCACAACCATCAATCATTGAGTTCCAGGATGTCATATCTCTTTCGGGCATCTTCTTAAATAAATCCCAAGCAAGCTCGAACCCATTTTTGGACTGCATATGTCCATTTATTAAAGAATTCCAAGATATGAAATTCCTCTCCTCGGTGGGCATAAGTTCAAACAACTCACATGCCAGGTCAAGTTTACCCCGCTTTACATAACCATCTATCATTAAATTGTACGAAACTGAGTCCCTCCTTAGCATTGTATCAAACACTTGATGAGCATGTCGCATGCACCTACATCTAATATATAACGCGAGCAAACAATTTTGCAAAAAAACATCCGACCCAAATTCCATTTTCCTCAACAAACCATGAATCTGAATTCCTTCTTTAACTAAACCCAAACGAGCACATGCTTTCAAAAGCAAGGAAAACGAGAACTTATCCGCAGAAATCCCATTCCGAAGCATCAAACAGAAAACAAAAAAAGCTTGTGCAGGGTCACCACCATGAGAGTAGGTTTTGATTATAGCATTCCAAAGAAAAGGGTCCACTCCTTTTGAATCAAACCGAGAAGCATGATGCGTAAAGAAAATGTAGCGAGCAAATTGGTTGAGGGGAGCAAGCGGCGAAGAAGAGAGTGAGAGTACAAGTCTGGTGGTTAACGAAGTGTTTTTGATAAATCCAGTTGTAATCATTCTCGCATGGATTTGATTTATGTCGTCTACAGTTTTGCATTTTTGGAAGAGAATAAGGGTGGATAGCGGTGAATTCCATGGCTGTGGGTTTGAATTGGCAAGTAGGAACATCTACTCTTCTCTTGCTATCACTCGATCAGGAATTTCTCGAAGCGGAGCAGTGAGTGATGCACCAGATAGGGTTTAACATTCATGCCACGCGTCGCTACATAAGTGAACCTCACTCCTTACAATTTTAAGGATTTGGGCCCTAATCTTAATCACAATTTGAGGCCCAACAAACTCAATTATTAATAATAAACCTTTTTCGTATTTTTTTTTTAATTTAACAGAGTTATTGTCACTAGGATGGCAAAGCTTAATTCGAATCCGTTTAAACTATAATGAATAATATTATTAAAGTTTTAGGACGGGTACGGATAGAAGTTATTGGATATCCGCTACTCGATAAACCCGATTAGTCTCAAATAAATTTGAATTGGCTACCACAGCAAAAAAAATTTTTTAGTTAGCTATCACAGCTTTCCAAGCTTCATATTGAACTATCGCAGCTACATTCGAGTTTGTATCGGCTATCGCCACTTTTAAAGCCTTATTTTCTTTTTTAAGGGTTTCAATTCGTTGAAAAATGTTCGATCACCCATTATGGTCTCACTAGCTCTGTCCCTCTTAAGAGACTACATCTTTTCCTCAAAAGCCTTAATTCGACACAAAAAAAGTTTTTTCCATATTCCTTTCTTTTTTTGTTGCAAAAGGTATATCGCTTTCGCGCTGATATCAAAGGTCATAGGCTTACACACTTGGGACAGTGTAGCACTCATTTGAGTTGCATTCAAGCAAGCCAGTTAAAGATTATTCCACTAATTCTGCGTATAAAATGAGATATGAGTTAGATTCAAGTTAATGACCGTATAATCGATAGCATTTGCAAGCATGATATGATAGCGTAATTAAGATAATACATAAACATAGTATGACATTACATCACATCAAAGAAATACAACTATATAAAGAAAGACACATAAATAAATAAAAATCGATTTTATATTTTATTAATATTCGATTGAGCATTACAAAAATGATCAAACTATTATAGAACATTCGTGTGGGTAAAGAAGCAACCCACAAGGTGAATATGTCTATCAACTATTCAATTCGAGCAAATAGTCACTCCCTTCCAAAGAGCTTAAGAGTCATGTTAAGACATGGTAAGAGAAGACATGAATATGTTCCAGCCATCACTCTTTTGAAATTACAAAAATAAAATTAATTTTGAAAAGATTATTTTGCCTTTTTATTACAAAATTCTTCTCCCTATTATAAGATGTCTCCCCTTTACACTCTCCCCCACTCAAAATGTTGACGCTCTCGTAATCTGAGTCTCCAAAAAGGCGTCAATTTTTGGACTGAAGGAGGATAAGTCTTCGGCTTTTTTCCAAGTAATCTCCTCATCAACAAACAACCACCAATCAACAAAAAAGTAGAAGAGATTTTAGTAGAATGCATGCAGGCAGCGACAATTTAAAAATATATATATATATATATATATATATATATAAGATTTATTTTATTGTAATTTATTAAATGTAATGATATAATTAATTAATTTTTATGTGTTGTTGAATTAAAAATGTAATCAAAGTTGAAATTTTGAAATATAATTTTTATATCATAACGTAAAATATTTAAATTTTATTGTTTTAATGTTATTTTTATATAATCTGATGAATTATTTTAATTTAAATGTATTGAATTTTTATTTGTTTTGTTTTATTTGATTTTGTAATAATTTATAATAGGTTGTTTGTATATTTTTATTAATTTTTAATTATTTTATTTAGTTTGAATTTTATTTTATTTTAAAATTTTTAATGATAAACGGGTAATAATAATCGGATTTGGGATGTATACGGGTAAATGTATATATAATCAAGTTCAGATTTAGGTAGAACATTTTTCGCAGGTACCCACCCTATTGTCATCTCTAACTGTCATCGTTTGTCTTTCTTCTTCTTCTTTTATTCGATTTTTTATTTTATTCGATTTGTTGTTCTATAATTTTTTTTTTTTTTGCGAATGGATAAATATATTTTTAGTTGCTAATGAGATTTTGTGAGAATTTAGGTAAAATTTAGTTGTTAAATAATAAATCTACAGTTACTTAGTAATAAATCTACAATTGTTAAATAATGAACTTATTAAATAATAAGTTGTTATACAATTATTAAATAATAAATTTACATTTATTAAATAATCAATTTACAATTATTAAATAATAAACTTACAATTATTAAATAATAAATTTCCATTTATTTATCTATATTTATTTAGTAATGAATCTACTGTTGTTAAATAATGAATCTACATTTAATAAATAATAAATATACAGTTATTTAATAATAATCGTTAAATAATGAATATACAATTACTTAGTAATAAATATGCTATTGTTAAATAATAAACCTACAATTATTAAATTATGAATTTACCGTTATTAAATAACAAATTTATAATTAATTAGTAATAAATATATAATTTGTTAAATAATAAATTTACGGTTGTTAATAATAAATCTATAACTGTTTTAACACCACTTATCAAAAAAAAAAAAATTAACACTTTTTTTTTTTGTTCTGTTGTGCATTCGAATGGACCTTTTAACTCATAGAGTTTATATGCACTCATTTACATAGAATAACTTTTTTTTTTTTTTACAAATGGCACATAAATCGACAAGTGAAATTGTTATTAACAATTTTTTTTTTTTTAACAAATGGCTCACAAATCAACAAAGTGACATTTTAAGTAAGAAAATGAGTTGAGTTAGTAAAAAACTTCAGAAGTTTTGAGAGAAATTATTATTGTAGTATTAACCTTAAAAGCAAATTATAATCTCACAGGAAATTCTAATCACATTGAGATCACTGGACTTCTTTAAAAAACATAAAGCCAGAAAAAGTTTTATATGTCAATGCCTATTTACAATTTAACTCAGAGACTAATTAGAATTACTGAAAAAGGGAAAAATCTATGTTCTTAAGCTTCAATCTCAGGATGGGGAGAAGTGATCCTGTAGACATGTTCCTCACCAGTACACTTATCAACTCTAACAACCCACCTACTTCTCTTTCTTTGTCCACCTCCAGCAGGACCATCAGCTACCTTGCTACCTATTCTAGTGAGCAGCAGCCCATCTCCTATTGGCAGAAACTGAGCCTTAAATTCAATAGGCCAACCACTGTGATAAAGCGCATTATACCCAACTATAATTCCCCTTCCATGGCTTCCACTCCCTTGTGCAGCTCCATATACTCCTTTACAGTCATCGATTTTGCAATCGATAAGCACAAAGTCTGCATCTTTATAGGTATTTAGCAAAAGGGTCTTGGCATCTCCTATGATAAACTTGACACTTTCTGCATAAGGTCCTAGTGCTTTTCTTGATGCATATAAATCTGATTTTGAGGATAGAATACACACTACTTGACCACTTGTTTGATGTGCAGCTGCTACTAAAGATAAAGTGATTGATTCTGCAACTCTAGCTGCGACCACCACCATGAGCTGTGCATTGTTTCCTGCAGCTAGTGCTGATATGAACTCCGCTGCATCAGGCCCTTTACCTCTTTTCCTCTGTGAAAATGAAGAACCCGGATGAGGAAAACGGAAACAGAGCAACTAATAAAGCAAGACATATATGATGTATCTTAAGAAAATAGCCCTACCATTTTCAGAGCTCTGAGATAAGCTTTGGTTGCATTCTCAGCTGACCAGTGAGCCATTTGTTTCTCCTTTTTCCTGGTTCTGAAATATTTTTGGTAATGAAATAAGGAGGCAAAGGTTTGTATATATGTGAGCATGAGAGTAGGGTCTGGTGCCGCATAAACCGGGGGCATAGAAATTGAAGCAACTAAGGAAGGTCCTTATGGAGAAATTCTTAATTTGCATGCCGACCGGCAAGCTCTGAATATTGAATTAAAAATGCATTGAAAAATACAGGCTAACTTTATCTTTACATATATTAATTTCTGTTAGTCTAGCAGGATAAGGACATATAGCAGGCTAATATGTGTTTGAGTAAACGACTGAGGCACTGAATTATTCTCTTTTTTGGCCTCCAAGAAAAAGGTTAAGGCAGAATAATATTTGTTAAAAATGTTGCCAATTATACTAATAATCTTTAATTTAGTGGTATGATACTCATCTGATGACGAGAGCTTTAAAGCCTTATGCTTAAATCGGACCCTCTATTAAAAAAAAAATTGCCCATTGTCATTAACCCCATATCCTATGCTTATGAAGTCTTATAATCTATTAGTTCTTCTAATTCCAACACTTACATTTTGACGGTAACTTGGATTTTTTTAGTAATGATACCGCCTTAAAAAAAAATCAAAATAAAGCAAAACTAGATCTGGAATTAAAACTAATGAATATATAATTTTAAATTTCAGCAATTTCATAATGCAAGTTGAACGCTGTTAGCTTATAAAATGGTAGGAAACATGTGTTGAATCTGTGTAATGTCTCAAAACCAGCAACTAGACCTCCGAAAGCAGTGTTCAGACATGTCCCAACTTGCCCCATATGTTCCAGCTTCACCGTGAACAATCTTGCTCTTTACACGCTATGCCACGCACAGAACTTCAAATTTCACGAACACTCACCTCCCTATCAGGTGCAGAGTTCTCGAAAAGCAAGAGGTTCGGTTACATTAGATTTTGAAGGCATGGATTATTAATTCAGAAATTGAATAATTCTATTATAATGCCTATACTCAAATCTTTTTCAAATGAGGAATTAGATTATACTTATAAACCTCAAACTGGTGTATTGAACACAATATATCCTCCGAAGCGAATAACATTCAAGTAAAATAAACATAGAAGCAACAAAGGAATCCCCAACAAGGAAAACAGATCCAAACAGCTTATATTGTAATAAGCAACCAGTACTTACCTGCATTACCGTGCACATCCAATTTATTAATCCAGCTGGGCAATTGTCCCCTGACACTACCCCTCCATGCTTCCTCAAAACCTGCAAGTTCATCTGGAAAGTAATTCCAAAATTAGTTTGTCTATCGACCAAAAGTATTTAATAGTAACATCTAGATAATCATAAAAGTAACGGCAGCCACGAACCTTCATCCAAATTGTCCAAGGTTTGCATTTTATCCAACTTACCATCTGAATTAAGCTTCCTTGTGAATGAGTGGCCCTGTATAAGAAACACAACCATTTCAATCCCCATTAAACATCATCCTAATTCCCACTTCAATTATAAGAGTATTTATAAGTTCATATTCTACTTATCTAAGATTAACAAGAGGCGACAAGGCTTTTAATAACCAGACAACATGGCATGCAAATAAAGATATCATTAACAAAAGGTAAGAATGATGATAGATGAATCAAATAGGGTCAAGAAGAAATGCCATAAAATTTCTTGAAAATTGGTACAAATCTCAGAAGACCAATTTTCTCATCCAAAGAATGAACTAAGAAAACTGGAATAAGAAATACATCAATGGTGACATTTACAGGCAACAGGAGCGCCGCAATTGAACTATAATAATACGACAATGAAAATGAAGTCCTTTAATTATATCACAAATTCTTAACATCTGTTGCTTTTTTTCAGTGGTCTAGAATTATTGCTTGTGGTTTTAGAATAAAAACACCATATCAATGAAAAGATAATAACCTTATCATGAATTCCTCTAGAGATCCTATGTGCTGCTTGACCCGTTGTTTTGTCTGCTGCTCTGTTCTCCTCGATTACCACCTGACACACAAGCACAATATTAGAGCAGGAAAAGGAACAGAAAAAACAGGCCGTCTCATCCAGGTGAAAGTCACATACTCCGTCATTGCCAGCCCTTCTGGTCCTCGTAGAAGTGTAATATGCACCATCCACACCACCGTACGTGACTTTGCAAGTCCGGAAACTGAAATTGCGAGCTTCTGGCTTAGTTTTTTCCACCCTGTTATAATCATTTCTAAGATTCACCTCGTTGTTCCTCTTATCTACCAGATCAGTAGCAGCAATTACCATTTTAAAGAAGTATATAATACTAAGATGCTAAAAAGTGGCAAAATCTCCATGTCAAATTCATTTACCATCAGGATGCTCAACAGATTCCTTTGCCTGATCCAGTGTGTATGTCTTTTTCTTTTTCTCCTTCATCCTCAGAATTTAGCTCTTCTATAACTACTCCTTTTGCTTTGTTGAAATGTGATGTATCACTACTAGCAGAACTTGGAGGCCCAAACCTGTCAAATTCGAAGACACTCCCAAATGGACAAGTAAAGAATGGCTCATCAAATGGATCCCTCCCTCCAAATATGCTGGACGCCATTGCAAAAGGGTCACCCATACCAAAGAAATCATTTCTACCTTCTCCCCTCTGCATGTTGTATATATATGCTATTCCTTCAAACGCCAAAGAACTGTTCAAGCATAGACATAAATGTTGTCTTTGAAGGTTATTCCAAAAAAAAAGCCCTGTTTTGATGAAATGTGAGGAGGAAAACAGTTCCAAAAATCGCACATGCCTCAATCAAAGAATACTCAGATAAGGAAAAACTGCAGATCATGGCCGCTGAATCGTATTAAAAAAATTACGTAGTCTTTAAAAATTACAAACTTTTAGATAATTACAAATAAGAGACAAATAAATGATTAGCCAACCAGTTAACTTGAGGTCGCAGAGATTGGCAAGTCGAAACTTACAGTAATCGTGAATCACAACCAATTCTTATTGATAAAAAAAGTAGATCAATCAAAAAGCCAAACAATCGTTGACAATTGAAAAAGAGAATCCCACAATTCAAATCATAAAGAAAAGAGAATGTCACAATTCAAATCATACCACAATGATCCTATTAGTTAAAAAAAAAAAAAAGAGAGAGAAGGAAATATCGTGAAGTTAGAAATGATAAGATTGATATAAGAAAAATAAAAAGAAACTCTTAAAAATGCTAGGATTTGTTACTTAACATAGAGATGGACAGGAAGATTACATGGATGTTGAAGAGAATACCGGCAACTACAACAGGTTTCAGGGCAATTTCTCCAACAGTGATTCCGCAGAAGAGGCGAGATAGAAAGAACTGGGAATGGCACTTGGATTTCTAAATACTATAAAACATAACAATACTAAAAAAGTGCACGTGTTTAATACTACACTCTTCTCTCAGCTAGAATGTTCATTTCTTTCTGAACCTGAGAGAATGTTTCTTTCCCTTTTCAATTACCCTTTTTTCTTTTAATTAAGTTTAGTAAAGAAAAGAGTGCATTCCAGACAGAGATTCGAACCAAACAGAGGCAGTGGGATTTCACTTGGATTGAAACTTAATATGTGTCTTCCTTTTGATCGAAGTTGAAGACAAATATTAATACTTTCATTTCAAGGAAAAAAAAAATTGTTTTTGTAAAAACCTCGACATACAACAGCAGAGACATTCGGAAAACTAGAACACCAACATTTTACTAGCAATAAGCGAATAGCAAATATACACAGAAATATCAGGCCTAACTAGCAAGTCAGAAAAAAACAGAGTGATTTCTATATTTCCTCCATTCAATGTACAACAGTACGGTACCTAAAGAAACATCAGCATGTGACTACATATAATAAAGTTACATTCCCTCTCTTTCATTTTCCAGTCTTCTCCGACTTAGAACATCAAAAATAATCATCAGCCCCTCAATGCCTTGACCGGTATACCACAGCCAATATTTTCATCTGCCTGATCAGCTTCTTAATACAACTCTCTCTCTCTCTGTCTCCAGTTATTTCAGAAATATGCCCCGTGGAAAGCACCCAAAATTCCCAGGAGTTTGTTTAACGGTTATGATCTCATTGCACATTTTAGTGGGGCTCCATATCTAGTGTTAGAAAAGAAAATCTTTCAGTTGCACAATATGTGGTTCCTAGAATTCTTGGGAGTCCAAGTCAGGCTTTGATGGATATTCAAGACCCTGAAGTGCAGGCATTCGTCGCAAATCTTCTTCTGAATAACCCGGAATAAACCAGTATCGCTTATCTATTCCAAATACCTGAGACAAATACAACAGCATCATATGTGTTTCCAAACCTCCAGCAAAAAAAATAATTAACAACTTTTATTTTGCACTTGCTTCAACACAACTTCAACAAGAGGCTTGATAACATGATAAGCAATCATGCTAATGGCTCAATATGATAATGAACACAATACAGTATCAATTTTCCAAAAGGCAATTAACTGTACCCTGCTTTGACAGTCCCTTGGCCTAAAATGATATGCAACTCTATATAGCCTTCGCATAAAACGACAATAAATAAAATAGGCAGCCAGTCCCGCACCATGGCAGCTAAAGAAAATTTCTGTTCAAACTATGTCTAAGCTGCTAATTCAGAATAATTTTAAGTTCTCCTTTAATGTAATAACAACTAAATGAAAATTCTTAATTTCTTTCTCACCAAATTAAAGTCACAAATTACTCTTGTTAAATACATAGTAACAATTCTTTGTAGCAATGCTGCCATGAATTCTTGTTTGACAACGTAACAATGCTTGAATTCTTTGTATAATTTCCAATCCTATATTCCCCACCTTCCTTCCAGCCCAAAAAAAATAAAATGATATCCATCCTACGATTTTTTTGGCCCATTTTTAAGGGAGGGAGTACCACATGCAAATCACATGAAGATGAAGAAACATTTTGTGTTAGGATCCTGGAATGTATCATATAGACACTATGCCCAGAATGCATACAGGTGGATAAACTCTCTCAAGCATGGTAAACAGTAAAAGTTTTAATTAAACTAGAATTGCATGCAGTTGACAGTTTGGCTAATCTTAAACCTATCGTGTCACCAAAAATTTAGTAGTCATCACATTTCACACAGGATGTTCATGAGGATAAACAAAGCATCAGCAGATATAAATTGCAAAAAGAGGAACACCTGCTCAAAATTCCTTCTCCGACCAAGGTCATAGCGCCATTTTGGTGTGGTTTTCTTCTCATAAGCCTGATCAGAAAAACAGCAAACTGTGTCAGCAGAACATCTCTAGCAGACATTGTGGTCGTAATATAACAAAATATATGATTAAGAACAGCTCAATCACTCTATTGAGTTAACCAAAATGCTTAAACTTCAAATAACCAATTTTTATTTTATCCATTCAAACTTCAGTCGATCTCACAGTTTATTCTCAAAAAAAAAAAAAGGCACAAGGGGCTTGCTTAACATTGAAGGAGCTAAAAGGACAAAGTTAAATAAAATAAAGTACCTCAATAGTTGTAGTGTTAGCAGAAACCATTGATATATGCATGATCAGAAATCCCAGAACGCTCAATGCAAATGCGATATTCAAAACTGTAAAAAAAAACCAATAGTTATAGAAATATAGATTACTGACTAAATAGGTTATATAATAGGCTAAGTAGATCCTACCAAAGGCAAGAAATGTGGTTGCAAGGGTCCCAGGTGTTCCAGGAATTTCTCCATCACCAAAGAATGCAATAAAGTGAGGCAGCAGCGACAATGTCACAAGACTTGTTTCTAGAAACGTGTAGAACTACACTGACATTTAAGATCACAATTAAGGGAAATGTAAAGAAATAGTAATCATCCTATCAGCAGATTAGATTCAAACTCAACAATGAGAATGCATAGTTTAAAGAGGTGTAGTCTGTGTAGGAGCATTATCGCTATGAAAAAACGACCAGTGCCAAGACAACTTTCTCAAGTCAGTACCATTCTTTTGCTCGGACGTCAATGATACAATATTGTAAAAAGCATATGCTTTCTTTTCCATGCATTTTAATTAATAAACTAAAATTAAATTCTAAAACAATATGGCCCGCTAGCCTTAAGGTTCACAAGACAGCCACAAAAATCAATGATATTGATACTTAGAAGAGATGATCTTGGTCAAGATGCAAGATAGTCTGGGCTACATATTCCAAGTTATAAAAAGCTTTGCATTACACTGGTCAGGTCATGAGATGCGTTAATAAAATCAAACCAGACATTTTGCATAAGACACAATGAGTTTGCCACAAATTTCCAAACTACTTCTATATTGGATAAGGTAAAGTAATATAAATAACTTGAAATACTTTCATTATCCCTTGACATAACCCCAAATGAAGGCATCCCTCCACCTACCCGTAGGAACAGAACATACAACAATCAGCTCCAACATACCATTATGCTTTCCGTTTAACAAAGCTAAAATCAATTTAAAGTTCACCAAAAGTCGTTCTCCTGAAATCTAGGAGATTTATCAAACATATATATATAGCTCCCTACTTCAGCTAGACAGCTATTCATATAAAGTATTGAAAACATAACAAGTGGCCCCAACATGAAAGGCGCAACTTACCAAAAATAGAAGGAAGTATTTATAATTTAATGCCCCAACACAATTTACGACCCACACGCAATGATGGTCCATTTTCAGCACACACCTTCCACCTGAAAGAAGAAAAGTAACTAATTATCTTTTCTGGTGAAGAAGGAGAAATAGAAGAGGAAAGTTTGAGAGGAAACTTACAAACAGAGCAATGATGGCAACGAGGTGGTTTCAGCTGGTTGCATTTCCGGCAATACCGGATTCTTTGTTTGGATGAGTCAGTCGCCACAACACTAAAATCTGAGCCATTCAAAGGGTCAGCTTCACCTCTTTCCTCATCAATAGCAGGCCTCCAATTAGGAGGCACGCTTCCAGGATCAGTTAACACAACAGAGAAGTAACTCCATAGTAGCATCACCAACTGCAAATTTGAACAAAATCAACATGTTTTAGTTCCATTACCCACTGTGCTCAATCAGATACTGTATTTGAAGCCAAGAGATACTGAGATCCACATCAAAAATCACCCATTTTCCAATCAATTGACAACGCAAATTTACTACACAAGAAAGTTCATTAATTCTAAAAAAAAAAAAATGAAGGCATGAACCTCAAAACAACATCATAAACACTTCAAGTTCCATTTCCCACTATGCTACTCACTCTATGTGATACCCCAATTTAATAAGTCAAAAATTAATTATCTCACCAAACAATGAAATGGGATCAAGACGGCGAGAGCAGTGACAGATTCAAGCCCAACATCATATAAAGCAGGGCCATAATTGGTCAAAACGATAGCGTAATAGGTGACACCCACAACCCCGAGCACCAATAGGATCATGATCGAGCCCAGGCCCCGAAGGGCCGTACAAAATTTGAATACATTCCAAGCCATATCTCCAGATCTATGCATACTAAGTAAAACAAAAGAAGAAACTATAAAAATCCCAAATGTCTATCTCGAAGCTGTCAGGTGAATCAGAATGTGTAGAGACACCAAAAAAAATGGAATTTAAAACAGAAAAGAAGCTTCCTTTCTATATTCCGTGTACAGTGGATGCTTGATCTGTGAGTCTAGGGTTTATGGGATTTGGGATCGCAGGTGGCAGTGGAATCCTTGTTAGGAGGACAGGGTCTATGAATAGAGACGGGCACAGTCAGGTCATATTTACCCCCACTATTTATCATTTTGCATATTACCATTTTGGATATTTTTTCAAAATTTTTTTGAATAATTCTGAATTTGTATTGATTTGATTAACACACACTAATTGTGGTGGCGAGCGATACTGTATAGTTAGATGTACTATTTCAAATGGTACACAAATTTCTATCGATGTTGCATACATGCATGTATAGTACAAATTTTTTTATTAATTTTTATTAATTATTTTTTAAAAAATTACAATACCATTTGTAAATTAGAATTTAATAAATTATATTTAGTAATAATTAATAAAAATTAAGTAATAAAATAAATTAAAGTATTTAGAATTTAATCATACAGTAAAATTTAGAAAATAATAATTTATAAAAAAATTTAGGGATAAAAAATATAGAGAAAATTTATAAAAGTTGTTGTAAATAATTATAGCAAATTTTTTTTCACACATCATTTGTTGTAAAAGTTTACCCACATTATTATTATTATTATTATCATTTTTCTTGTCTCATAAATTTTTTTATTGTAAAAGTTATTATTATTATTTTGCATGCATGAATATTGGCTGTTAATTGTTAATTAAATTTTAGATAATTATTTTTTTAAAAAAAATAAAGACACAATTTATAAATTAGAGGTGATAAATTAAATTTGCTATCTAATAAATTAATTAAATTTTACATAAAGTATATAGAAATTAATTATGTATTAAATAAAATTTAGGAAATAAAAATTTATAAAACTTTTTAGTGGTAAAAAATGTAAAAGAAAAAAATAATAATGTAAAAATTCAATTCAAGTTTGCAGATGAGAGGTGTGTCAGTTCAACTAGCGCACGCAGGCGATATTGGCTGGCTTACGTATGTTACTTCAACTGGTACACAACTGTGTGCAACTGGCGCATGATATCCACTTCAATTGGCGCACGTAGGCCACATGACTAACACATTGTTGACATATGCCAGTTGGACTGACACACGTCTCGTTCTCTGTATTAAAACTACTATAAATTTGTAAATATTTTTAAAATTATTATAAATTTATAAATATAATTTGTAACCACTCTAATTTAAAAAATATGGGAGAAATAGGGAGGGAGGGAAGAAGAAAGATGTTTTTGGTTGTTAATTACAATTACTTGATAATTAATAATTAATTAAAATATTATAAAAGATATTTTCAGATTTTCATGAAAGTCTCTCTGATCTAGAAGGTGAATGTGTCTTTATCTTGTGAAAATGGTTTTCAGGGTTCAACCCATTACAATTGAGTGTATATTATCATATGTTACATTGCTAAAAAAAAAATTTTATTAATAATTTAATGTATATTAACACTATATTATGTATAATAATAATAAAATATTTAGTTGAAATTAAAAGAAAAATTATTGTTGAAATTAAAAGAAAATTTATTTTTACCTTTTCAGAAGTAAGAATAGTTTTGAAATGCTATTAATTTATTAGAGACATAAAAACTTTATATAGGTAAAACTTTATATAATTTTGAAATTAAAAACTTTATGCTATTAATTAAAAGAAAAAATTATTAGATGATATAAAACATTTAAATATAAATAAGGTGAAAAATAAGAATAATGTTAGGTTAGAACAAAAAAAACTTTATATAACTTACTAATAAAAATTAAATACAAATGAAAATTACAATAAAGTATAAAACTTGAACTATATTAAGAGTAATGAATTAATTAAAATTAATTCATATTGAATTTTTTAATTTAAGATGCTAAAACTCATTTATATATAAACTACCGATCTTCGCATCGGTTATTACTTCACTAACTAATTAGAGGACAACACTTTTTTATTGGTGTTTGGAATAAAAATAAGTTTTGATTTTTTTTATTTAATTAACTAATTTTTTTATTTTTTATTTTAAAACGCTTATGGGATACTCAATCCTACCCATTTAGTTTCTTAAGTGGCTTCCTCATTTTACTCATTAACTCTGAATTAATCATCATTTCACATCGACAGCGGTAAAATTACATAGTAGGTAACCGTAACTTTTTAAAATATATATTATATATTTTTTAATATTTGTTGCTGTAAATACATCTTGCTTAAATTTCTAATTTTTTACCCTTTGCCTATTGGGTCAGCCACTTATTTCACATCTATATAGTCCACATGTCTTATCAATGTTTACATCCATTAGTATTTATAAGTACTTGAAGAGTTCAATCGAGACAATGAATAATTAATGAGGTTTAGCAAGAAACATAATTTTTCTACTAACTAACAATATAGCATGGCCATGGGCCGTCTATGCAAACTAATCATATAGGACTTATTTCACCCATCACTATTTTACCGGGCTGGATCAACCATTTCTTGTCAGTCCTGAATTGGGCTTAACTGACTTCATTGATTTTGCACAATTTGGAATGCCTTGGAGGTAAGTTGACAGACACCATTTCCAACTTTCGTTTGCAAAGGTCAGAACACACGTTTGCTTAACGTCATTTGCTTACCCATAAAAACGCAATGATTTTTCGGGAAAAAAAAAAAACGCAATGATCAAACAGATAAGTGATATGTCGTTTTCCAACTTCACAATAAAGACCCTAAACCCAGAAGGATAGAAAGCATTTCCTACTTTATAATTATTATTATTCAGAAAAAAGGAGATGGAAGGAGAAAAAGGAAGTGTATGTGTTACAGGAGGCACTGGATTTCTAGCCTCATGGTTGATCATGAAGCTCCTTCACCATGGATACTCCGTTCACACCACTATTAGGCCTCACCCTGGTAATTTTATCTGCAGCTAATAATTTGTTTGCATAATTAGAGAGATACTTACAAATTTTTGTAATAAACTGATCAGAAGGTAAAAGGGATGTGAGCTTCTTGACAAATCTTCCAGGAGCAACGGACAAACTCAAAATCATTGAAGCAGATCTCAGTGAACCAGAGAGTTTTGACGAAGCCATCAGAGGATGCATTGGGGTGTTTCACGTAGCAACTCCTGTGGATTTCGAACACAAAGAAGCAGAAGAAGTAGTAACGAGAAGAGCAATAGAGAACATTAGGAATTTTAAAGGCGTGCTTAAAATCCAACACAGTGAAGCGAGTCGTGTACACTTCCAGTGCATCAGCTGTTGCGCACAATGACAATAAAGCTGTGGATGAGAGTTTCTGGAGTGATGTGGGTTTCATTAAATCCTCTAAATTCTATGACTATGGCTATGCAATTTCTAAGACTTTGACAGAGAAGACAGCTCTTGAATTTGCACAACATCATGGGTTAGACCTTGTCACTGTTATTCCTTCTTTCATTCATGGTCCCTTCATTTGTCCCGAGTTTCCTGGCTCAGTTCATACATGTTTGTCTATGTTACTGGGTATGTGTCAGAATACCAAGTAATTTATTTATATATGGGTTTTCCTAAGATTTACTTTATTAATCAATTTAATTATCATTGCTCAGGAGAGAAACATCAAATGTTGAATCTTGTCAATATTCCAATGGTGCACACCGATGATGTGGCTAGAGCACACATCTTTGTCTTTGAAAATCCTAACGCCAAGGGCAGGTATATTTGTTCTTCATACACCATACCCATTGAAGAGATGGTGAAATTTCTCTCTGCCAAGTACCCAGAATTTCCGATTCCAACAATTGAGTGAGTTGTTCTATTTTATTTTCCATTGCTTTGATACTAAAATTAAATCATAATGATGATTTTTTTTCCTGAAAGATCTATAAAGGACATCGAAGGCTATAGATTTGCTGAACTTTCATCAAGGAAATTATTGAACTCGGGTTTTGAATTTAAGTATGGACTTGATGAAATGTTTGATGATGCAATCAAATGCTGCAAAGAAAAAGGATATATTTCTGATTTGTACTTATCCATAAAGAATTTATTGTCTGAATCTAATAAATGAAATGTATTTGTTGAGTTTGTTTGCTACAGTAATATGTTTGGGGGACTGACTCTGTACCTCCTTTCTTAAGTCCTTTAATAAAAGTTAATATCTTTGAGTATATTCAAATTTGTTTTTCATGGATTTGTCTATGCAAATTGTTTGAAATTATCGGCTCAATTTACATAAATTATATAGTTCATATTCATCGTAGTGGCTTATGTCCACCTGCCATGGAATAGATTTATAAATTTCTAATGTGAAATTTGAAAGCCGGCATCGTCAAGTTGACATCTATTCAGGCTTTAATTCTTATACTCCGCCTTGTGTTTTGCTCACTTGGAATTTGTACATATATAGTAGGAAAAAGAGGATATTTCTTAATTTGTGTTATTCACCTAAACTATTTACCATCTTATGATACTTTTTAAAAAATATCTGAATTTATAGTTGTTTGAATAGAAATTCTGAATTTGTGGCAATACGTGTCAGTCCAACTGGCGCGCGGTACCACGATGGTGCAATTTTTTTATTAAATTTTGTTAATTATTTTATAAAAAATTACAATACAATTTATAAATTAGATTTTGATAAATTATATTTAGTAATAGTTAATAAAAATTAAGCAAATAAATTAAATTAAATTAATAAATTATAAATTA
>CATIWF010081197.1:0-12425 GCA_949630135.1 Balakata baccata | reverse complement strand
GCAAATAGTATCAGAGCCTAGTTACTTATATATAGGTAAATTAATTGATAATAAATTGGTAAATTTGTTAATTAATTTAAGTTTAACTTTGTTAATAACAGTTAAATTAAGTTTAGATTAGAAATCTTAAACTTGAAACGTTGGTCAGCCTTTGAAAGCGTAGCGTTGGTCAACCGTAGTAAGTCCAAAAATGGCAGTTGGTGGTCCCGATACACCAGGTGGTCCCGTAATTGTTTAAGAAATCTAAAATAAACAAAAATTTAATTGAAGTTAGCAAAATTAAATTTAATTAATGGACAAATTAGCTAAAATATTGTCAATTAAAAAACCTAAAATAGATACATAATTTAAATCCATATGTCATCATAAGTTACATAATTTTAGAGGAAGGATAATAGCGGACATTTCATATGTCATCACTAAATTAAGAAGATGTTTGAAATTGTTATTTAATATTCTAAAAATAGATTTTGAATTTTTGATTTAATAAATTCAATTTTGTAATTTTTTATAAATTATTTTTTCTAAATCTATTATTTTTTTAAAAATCTATTTACCCACTTATATTAAATTCAGTTTTCAAAATTCAAAAAAATTATAAAATATAAATTTTTTCGAAAAATATTTTTTTCAAATCCAATCCAAATGGGCCATTGGCTTTTATGATATATTCGACTAATATTCTAATTTGTGATATAATTAATTTTCTAATTGGTACACAATTACTGTCTTAATACATTCAACATTTAATTTAAGTTTAATAATTTGCACTCTGCATAATGATTCTTAATTAAACTTTATAACTTGTATTTATAAGCCATTTCTCTCAAATTGGTTGGTCACTTTCAAAGGAAATTTCCTATTGGTTGCATTTTCAGCAGAAGTGCTGTTCATACTAGGAAAACCAAATATCTAACTTTATTTATTTATTTATTTATTTTTCCATTCACTTGCCTACTACAACTAATATTGATCCTTAGAATATACCAAAAAAGTAATTATTTTTTTACCAGATTCACAGACTTGAGCATCTTTATTTCCCCTATGTAGAAGTTTTATATTGTTGTTTTTATCTTTCTTATTATTTATTTTATTTTTTAAAATTTTATATTTTACTTCCTCAAATTTAAAAGTAATTAGAAACTTCTTATCAATATTTTATTATTATTTTTTTCTTTTTTTTTTCTTGTCTTTTATTCTCTTTTCATTTTTTCTCAAATAGTTTTATGAATAAAAAATAAAAATAGAGAGTGAAATAAAGACTATTATTAGAGTATGCATAATTTTTAAGACAAATTAAAATAAATAATGAAATTTTTATAATATAATATAAAATGAAGTAGAAAGCATTGTTGATAATGTTCTTAACTAGTAAACATATACAAATATATTATTTGTTCCAATTTTTTTTTCTAATTTGTACTAAAATAATTGTGCTTTAAAGCAAGTTAGAACAATATAAGTGAGTGTGAGTAGATAAAGTACACTAATCTATATATAATATTATATACTACAATTCTTCTCATTTATGAGGCAAAACTTAACTTTTGTCCAGTATGTTACAATATTAAGGAAAATTTATCCAATATTTATTATAAATAAATTGAAAATATTCATTAAAATTAATTAAAAATTTATTAATTTATTAAAAAAAATTCATTATGTTATTAAAAAGGGTTCATTGTAAATAAAGTAAAGTTTCATTAATTTATTGAGAAAATTTATTGTGAATAAATTGAAAATATTTATTACGAACGAACTAAATATTTACTAATTTATTAAAAATGTTAATTAGTTCATTAAAAAAAATTTATTAGTTTATTAAAAAATATTAATTAGTTCATTAAAAAAATTAAATAAATATTTATTAGTTTAATAATAAGATTCATTACGAATAAACTAAAAATATTTATTACGAAATGAACTAAAAGTTTATTAATAAATATTTATTTCTTATATTAATACAAATTCATTTTATTTTTGTGTACTTAATTTAATAGATATATTTTTTTTGTATTTTTATTTGTAGATATGGATTTATTGAATTCTCTTAGAGGAAACTCAAAATGTAACAAAAAAATTGAGACAAAATCTACCAGAAAAACAATAAATCGAAATAAATAGTATTTGAAAACACAAAAAAAAAATACAAAATAACTATTGATTTTATTTTATTTTAAAATAAAATGAACATTTATCAATAAAATAATAAACATTTTACTAATAAATAAATGAACTTATATCAATAAATGAATATATATAAATTTATTTTATTTATAAAATTGTCACCATGCCTTTCATATAAGTTTGATTCATATTGCAATATGAATTATGGTTAATGATATAATTTGCGGTGTTTTTGTAAAATACCAACAAAAAAAAAAGAGCCAACCCATTTGTTTAAGCGAATAACCCTAGCTAATCTTAATTACGGTTCCAATTTAAAAACAATGAATTTGTGGTCTAAACGTAACTCTCAGTCTCTAGTAAATTATTTACAATTAATTTGTAGGAAAAATTACTATATATTAATATTCTGATGTTAAAAAATTATATAATTTGTCAATTATATTTTATACACATGTAATTTTTTTTTAAATTTTAAAATATTTATCATTATTTATAAAAAATATTTTATTTTGTTCGGAATGTATTAGCATTAATATATCAAATTTCAGAGATAATAATAATTTGTTTTTATCATTTCATCACAATCTAATATTTTTCAAACAAAACATCCAATTGACTGATGTATTAGTATAATATAATAAACAGAGAAGATAAATCCTATAATTTTTAAATCTCAATGAAATACTAATTAACTTTAAAATATCTAATAATTTAATAAATAAAATTACATATATATATATGGAAAAATATAATTTATTAATAACTTCAACCCTACATTAAAAACTAGAGATTGCTCTAAAAAAGAAGAGGAAGATCTCCAAAACAGAAGGCAAAATATTAGAAATAGTAGCTCTATCAAGCTTATGAAGTAATGTAACATATATTCAAATATTGAATTACCCATACTCGTAGGAATATAGTTAATTCAATATTCGAATAAAATGACAAGAGAAAGATAGAAAAAATCTAATGTTTGTGTTTTACACAGTGTCTTTAAGACAAATTCGTTTCCTACCAACGATGTTTGAAAAAACTGACGTTTGTCTCTCAAGATATAACAAATATCAAGTAGATATTAAATACATAACATTCACTTACAGCGAACTGATTATATGTCACATTTTCTATCAATTGAGAAAAAGAAGAAGAAGAAGAAAATTTTTTCAACAAGAGCCAAAAACTTCTATTTATACTAGATGAAGGAGACATGAGATTAATTGTAATTAATTTCTTTAAAACATGTCAATAATGCTTTTGTAATATACAAATAATGGTGAATTTAATTTTGAAACATTAGAAAATGAAATTATAAAAGACAAGGAGTTCAAAAGATAAATATGGAAAACAAAAGATACAAGTGTGTGGATTAACCATAGACACACTTCAGCACAACGATACGAACGTGTCAGAAGCATGATTGTGTGAAATAACACGAGTGTGTGGAATCAATATTGTATACACACAAAGACACAAGTGTGCTAGACTCTTGGTTGCGTCAAAGGACATGGGTACGGACGTGTGGAATCAATATTGTATGCACACAAAGACGTGTGTTGTTGTTTCCTTCAATTTCCAGAAATAAAAGAAATATAAAAATTGGATTTAGTTCGAATTGACATTCGTGTATGCAGGTCGTACACCCATGCATCTTCCTATATCGGACTATGGATTTGCACCTCTGCACTTGAGCCACGAGAGAGAGTATTCTATATTATTTTTTTTTACTCAAGTAAGAATGCATCTTATTATATAAACACAAGTCAAACTTTACATTTTAGTGATATGTCACAACTCTCACTTTCACTTCATTTTTTCTCTTTATATTTCCTTAGTAATGAGTTTACTTTGATTTTCAATTTCTATTCACACATTTTTCATATTAAGTATACGAATATATTAATTCATAATTTTTCATATCAATAAACACATATCCAGGTCTTTCTTTCAACATCGAGTTATGTGGCCTTCCTAAATTATCCTATCAAAATGTATCATAATCATAATTTTTCCAATAATATTTTATTAATAACATATGATAGGTGCATATACAATTATAATACAAAAGCAAATTTATTTAAATAGTAGCAAATATAATTTAGAAATAATAATTTACACTAATTATATATATAAAGTTAATATAATATAGCAAGTAACAGAGCTTAACTCTAAATTTTTGGAAAATTAAATTAAAAGCATAACAGTAATTATTTTCAATTATAAAATAAAATTCACTAAACAAAAAAATATTATTTTTATTTGTTATTAACGAAATTGAATAAAAAAAGTAAAAAAAATAATAACATTGTAATTATAAATTAGCAAATAAAATATATAGACAACTAATACATTAGTAAACAAAATATATAAAAAGTTTTTCTCATAATTTTTAAGTATATGATATATAAAAGTAAGTTACAGAATTTTGGAGGAAGGATAATAACCGACTTTCCATATGCCCTCACTAAATTACGAGGATGTTTGAAATTGTTATTTAATATTCTAAAAATAGATTTTAAAATTTTTTATTTAATAAATTTATTTTTGTAATTTTTTATAAATTATTTTTTTAAATCTATTTTTAAAAAAAAATCTATTTACTCACTTGTACTAATTTTCAAAATTAAAAAAAATTATAAAATATAAACTTTTTTCAAAAAATATTTTTTCCAAATCCAATCCAAATGGGCCATTAGCTTTTCTGATATATTCGACTAATATTCTAATTTGTGATGGAATTAATTTTCTAATTGGTACACAATTACTGTCTTAATACATTCAACATTTAATTTAAGTTTAATAATTTGCACTCTGCATAACGATTCTTAATTTGTATTTATAAGCGATTTCTCTCAAATTGGTTGGACACTTTCTAAGGAAATTTCCTATTGGTTGCATTTTCAGCAGAAGTGCTGTTCACACTCGGAAAACCAAATATCTAACTTTATCTTTTTTTTTTTTTTTGTGTTTCCATCCACTTGCCTACTACAACTAATATTGATCCTTAGAATATACCAAAAAAGTAATTATTTTTTTACCAAATTCATATACTACATTTGTTTTCCCTTTATTTATATTTAGAAGTTTTATATTATTATTTTTATATTTCTCATTATTTATTTTATTTTTTAAAATTTTATATTTTACCTCCTCAAATTTAAAAGTAATTAGAAACTTCTTACCAATATTTTATTATTATTATTATTTTATTTTCTTTTGTCTCTTACTCTTTCTTCATTTTTTCTCAAATAGTTTTATGAATAAAAAATAAAAATAAAGAGTAAAATAAGGACTATTGTTAGAATATACATTATTTTTAAGACAAACTAAAATAAAAAAATGAAATTTTTATAACATAATAGAAAATGAAGTAGAAAGCATTATTGATAATGCTCTTAACCAGTGAACATATACAAATATATTATTTGTTCCAACTTTTTTTTTTAATTCAATTTGCATTGAAATAATTGTACTTTTAACGCAAGTTAGAACAATATAAGTGAGCATTAGTGGATAAAGTACACTAATATATATATAATATTATATACTACAGTCCTTCCCATTTACGAGGCAAAACTTAACTTCTGTCCTATGTGTTACAATATTAAGGAAAATTTATCCAATATGTCATTTTGAGAGCATATTGTAAAGCGACTTATCATTATTAATTTTTTTAAATTAATTTTTGGTTCACTTATATTGATAGGCTTAGGAAACTCTACCATAAATATTTAGTTTGAAACACCCGAGTTTTAGATTCCAAAAAATGCAAATATTCCATCGTAAATTGTTCTATCTTTATAATTTCCAACACATGCAGATATAACGAAGGTCTAACTACAGCATTTTGATAGCAATTTTAAATTTCTCTCTTCATTAATCTAAAAAAAATTTATGGAAGCCATTTCAAAATCTAGAGAAACATAATAATACTTTAAAAAAAAAAAAATGAACTACATAGAATACAAAAAGTCAATTTTACAGTGTTTATTCCCATGATCTATTAGGAACCTCCATTGGAAATATATATTAACACAGCCGAATAATACTTTTAAAAAATATAAACTATTAATTATATAGTATTGGAAATGTATTATATTTATAATGCTTATACTATAAATATGGATTTATCAAATGGAAGCATTCATTTCAAATCTAAGAAAAATACAAATTGAGAGTTTAAGCAACCATGTCAAGGATCAATTTCATTTATGAGGAATCAGATGTTAATGAGACATGGAGGCTTCGGGTTAGGATCATTAGACTTTGGAAGTTACCTTCTTTCAATTTCTATTTAGGGGGGGATTGAGTTTTGGGATGTGTTTTGAGGATGTTTTTAGCAACGTTATATCTATGTTTTGAATATTTTGGTTTGCTAAGGCAATATGTTATAGTTATATTATCGTATTCTCAGTTATATATTATAATTATATAATTATTTGTTTATTTTATGTTATTAAAGTTGTCACTTTAATGATTTTTTAATGCACTCAATATGCTAAAATATTTGGACTTAATGTATAATTTTTTATTTTATTAATTTAAATCACATTTTAGTTATTTAATAATTAGATAAAATGTACGGTTAAACCTAGTATATACTACAGCACTTCTCATTTAAGAGACAAAAATTTAATTCTATCCTAAATGTCTCAATATTAAAAAAAATATTATCCAACGTGTCATTTTGAGAGCAATTTGTAGTTTTTTTTTTCCCACCTAAACTGATGTGTCATTATTAGTTATTTAATATATGCATGGGAAACTGAATATTCATTATAAGTAATTAGTTTTACACATGTGAGTTTATAATTTCAAAAATTGCAAATATTCCAAAGGTTCCATTAAAGTTTCGTTAACCTAAAAAAAATAGTTGACCAAAGTTTTATAATCAAGACTTGCACAGTATTAGTAATTGTTGAAAGCATTAGAAATGGCTTCATTTTTCTTGGCTAAATCAGTTAACCAACAACATTGTCGTAGTTCTTATATATTCAACAGTCCATATAAATCAAACGAGAGACTTATCTCAAAAGAATTTCAATATCTTGACATGTTCATTCGAGATTAAATATCTGTAAATATAAGTTGAATATACGATCGAATTTGATGGGACCAACCACAAATATGCATGTTACTTCATTCATATTTTTATTAATTAGCAGCTGTTAATGTCCTTAGATATGACTTATTGTTCTCATATAATTGCATATATAAAGGATTATTGCAGTTCATATATTATGGGAGAGACATGAATTAACGCGATATGTATAGACATTTCAATGTTCTGATTACCTTTCAATTAAGGCATTTGATTAAAGTACATTTAAATGTCTTGTAAGGGATATTTGAGATCAATGCTAAGTGTTCTAAAAATAAATTTTGAATATTTTTTATTTAATTAATTAATTTTTTTATTTTTTTTTACAAACTGTTTTTTTCAAATCTGCTTAAAAAAAAAATCAACTTACTTGTTTCTATCTAAAAGCATTTTTCAAAGTTCAAAAAAATTAAAAATACAAAATATTTTTCTAAAAAGTGATTTTTTTTAAACACAATGTCAAACAACCTATAGATGATGAATTGATTTAGACATCCATATTATAATTAAATACTAAAAATTGATAATTCATATGTAAAAATATGATATTATGATTTTATTGGAGAATACATATTGTCTTTTAGATAATGAATTGATTTGTTAAATGCAAAATATAATTAAATACTAAAAATTTATAATTTATAAGTAAAAGCATGATATTATATTGGATTATTTATTTCATGTAATTTGATATAATACACTAATATCCCATTAAGATTTGAAAGATATACGATTTATTTCCTATAATTTGACAAAATACACTAGTACCCATAAGATTTAAAAATTATACTATTTATCCCTTGAAGTTTTAACATATTGTACTAATATTCTCATATGAGCAAAAGATAATATTTTTTTAGTGTATTATATTTGTAAATTGAAATTGGCAGCGGAAACTTATTTGTTGAAGCGTGATCCATAGTGTCTTTAATGCTTTGATGTAGTCTGATTACCAGAACCAGACCAATTTCACAGTACGAACGTCTCTTGATTTTCTTTGATGAATTGGGAGATGAAGAAATCAAAGAGGGAGAGGAAAAGAAGAAGAACGTTCAGTTGTTCTTCTGTAAATTTTTATAGTGGAAAAAGTTATTTTTTAAATAACTTCCTCTTATATATAAATCCAATTTGGGCTTTGGACTGGATCAACCCACATAGGCGGCCTAAACTCATAAAAAATCCAACATCTCCCACTTACCCATAGTGGGCTTGACTCATCCTAAAAATGTCATCCCAACAACTCAAACTTGGATAGAGAATCATTTATAAATGCGAACGAACTATGCGACCTGAAACACACAAATGGTAGGAGCTCAAATACAAACCTAACTATAGGTCATATAGGAGACATCAACCCAATGATATAATTACAAAAGATAATGTGCTTATTTACTTCAAATATTTTTCTCAATACATATGATCGAATATCATTCAATCCCTTAAGAATTTATACTCAGATTACTCTTTCAATTACTTTGTACTCTAAGTTATTTCAGTTTTATCAAGCGAAATAACCTCGATTGGTGAATACAAGCAATGAGTGTATAAGTAAAAATATTCTTTCTTTCGCCCTCGTAGTAATCAGATCTGAATTAACTTGTTTTTATAGGAATATTCCATTAAGTCGAATCATCTTATGATTGTATGATACATCCTAAGATAGCCAACATTAATCTATCATGTCATGATATAGTCAAAAGTCACAAAGGGTAATAATATAAATGAAATATATATTCAGGATTTCTAGGACTCACATAACGGAGAAATAGGATTTCATTCTTTCGCTTTTTTATAGGTCATTTAGCACATGCAATCTGAAGTGCATGCTATGATAGAGCAACTCTTTCCTTTTTTTAAGATGAAAGAGTGTATGTTTTGCTCTTAATCATAAAATAAATAATATCATATGAGTTTTAGTCTTGTTATTCTTAAAACGATAAACCTGAAACTTTTGTTTGCACATTCAACAATGTTAAACGACAAGTTTCACACTCAGTTTCCTCTAAATAGACACATGAGTGGTGGGGAAATCATTCATGTCGATTCTTATATATATATATATATATATATATATATATGAAAAATCTCATCTTGATCCTCATTAAGGCGACCTTTTTATATAATAGTATGACTAAATCCACTTTCACTGCGTCTTAGTCATCCAAACTTTGGTCTCATCTCTACTCGTTCAACAGCGTTAAGACGATTCCTCATATGACAAAGTCAATCTAAGTTTATCGACATACTTCATGGAATTGTGCTAATTGACTTTTTCAACATATTCATATAATAGAAATAACTATAAAACTAGCAAATCATGAGAAATGCACTACACATTATTACAAGTAAAATACAAATTGTCTATCAATATATGCAATTCGACTACATTCTACATAAGCCTAGGGATCTCACATGTCTAACAAATGCATACCTAGCTATTGATTTGGTAAATGGATCTGCTACCATTTCACTCATAGGAATGTATTTCAAGACCACTTCTGTGTGATCAAGTCTATAACATAGCGATATATAATCTGGATATATTTAGTCTTTTAATGATATTTTGGATCCTTAACACATGTTAATGCAGCAATACTATCATAATAAATTGTCATAGGTAGATGTTGATTTAAACAATTTTATGTGTTATAAAAACCTTTTCCATCAAACTCTCTCTTATATAGCTGAGGAGCACGCCGCATATTCAGCTTCCACTCTTGATAAAACTATACAAGATTGCTTCTTGCTACTTTATGAAATTACATAATTATTTAGCAAGAATGCATATCCAGAAGTCGATTTGCACTAATTAAGATCGCTTCCCTAATTAGCATATATATTACCAACTTAGCGCAAATCCTTCCTTCGATACTATAAAATATAGTCTGAAGTTCTTCTTAGATATTTCAATATCCTTTAGATTGCTATCCAATGTTTCAGATTTGGATTAGATCGAAATTTACTCATTACCCTAAAGGCATAGCAAATGTCTAAATGCGTACACACACTACATAAATTAAGCTACCAACAGCGCTGAAGAAACTGTACTTTGAATATTAGTTCATTTTCATTAGATGTCTTGGGACATGTATTAAGACTTAAGGCTTAGATTCCTTTCAACTAGGATATCCATTGGCTTGCAATTATGCATAAGGTAATGCTCTAATATTTTCCAAATGTAAGTTTCTTAAAATAAATTTAGAAGCCTTTGTGAGCGATTCATAAGGATCCTAATACCAAGCACATAGCTAGCCTCACCTATGTCTTTTATTTTGAAGTTCGATGATAACCATTTCTTGGTAACATCTATTAACTTCTTATCATTTTCAACTATTAATATGTCATCAACATATAAAGACAGAATTATAAAACCACTGTTTGAACGTTTAATATACGCGCAATGGTCTTCCTCCATCATCGTAAACCATCCTTTAACATGGCTTGATGACATTTAAGGTTCCATCTCAATGCTTGCTTAAGACCATCAATAGATCTTTGAATCCGCAAACTTTGCGCTCTTGTCCTTTTAGCTCAAACCTTAAAGATTGATCCATATAGATCTCTTAATCTAGTTTTCCATTTTCGCAAAAGTAGTCTTAACATCCAATTGGTATAATTCTAAGTCCATATGTGCCACAATAGCTAGAATGAGGCGAACATATGCAAACTTGACAATAGGCGAGAATGTATCTTTATAGTCAATTTCCTCTTGCTGTGTGTAGTCTTTGGCTACTAATTGAGATTTATATCTTTTAACTGGCCCTTCCACCTTACGTTTAATTTTAAAAAAACTACTTGTTCCCAATGGTCTTACAATCTGATAGTAAATCAATCAAATCGCAAACTCAGTTAAATTTTATCAAATCTATTTTCTCTTTTATAGCTTTAACTATTCATTAGCTTTAGGAGCTTTAAGACCAGAAAAAGCCTATTATACTATTTTGGGCTCTTAATTATCTAGAGCAATCATAAAAGTTTCTCACTCAATCTCAATATTAACGACATGGAATTTGATTACTATGTCGAGGTTGAGATTACTTATGATATTGCTCCATAGGAACACAATCAGACAACTTTCACTCTCACTTGCTTTAGAAGGAGCATGATATGCTATATCATCTTATTCTGTTAGAGCTAATGTAATCATTCTTGCACTCCCACTAGACTCGGGATCTTCCATTTTATACAGTTGAAAATCCCTATTTATCTCACATCTTTCAAAAAAGTCCTCTTCTAAGAAAATAACATATCGTGACTCAATTTTTGTTACCCTTCCATTTGTATTTTTCCAAAAAAATACTTATCCTTTGGAGAATTTTGAGTATCTTTATAAAGATACATTTCTTTCTTCTCGGACCAAGTTTTTGATATTCACGAGAAGTGTTATGAATATAAATCGTGCAATCCCGTGGGTGCATATTACTTAAGTCAGGCTTTTTTGCCTCTACATAACTTATATGGGATGGAAGAAACATATTTTAATGGCACACGATTAAATAGGTAAGCCGCAGTTAGTAGCATATTTTCTCTAATCATATCCAATAAGGTTATATTCCTATTTTATGCTATGCTATTTGGTACAGAGTGAAAGGAATAGTTAACTATCTAGCTATACCCTTATCATCACAATAATTTTGAACTAGTCAAATAGATATTCACGTCTTCGATCAGTTTTTCATGCTTTAATATTTGCATTTAATTGAATCTAAACCAATTTACTATAGCCTATAAGGCGGTCCAATACTTCAAACTTTTGAGAGAATTAAATAAACATGAGCATATCTAGTGAAATCATCTATAAATATAATGAAATAATGAGCGTCATAACTTAATCTCACATTTATTGGTCCACAAATGTCATAATAAATAAGTTACAAAGGAAATGTGGCTTTATTTACTTTGCTAAATGATAATTTTATTATTTTTCCATATAGGCAATGCTCATAAATAAACAAATCTATATTCTCAAATAGAACATAAAAGATCAACTTTTGCTAATCTTTTTAAGCGATCTTGCCCAATGTGTCATAATGAAATAATGAGCGTCATAACTTAATCTCACATTTATTGGTCCACAAATGTCATAATAAATAAGTTACAAAAGAAATGTGGCTTTATTTACTTTGCTAAATGATAATTTTATTATTTTTCCATATAGGCAATGCTCATAAATAAACAAATCTATATTCTCAAATAG
>CATIWF010081195.1:0-17232 GCA_949630135.1 Balakata baccata | reverse complement strand
ATAGGCTAAATGATACTAATGCATTTCAAATTTTTACTAAACCAGCAATTTTCTATTAACTGGCACATGTAATTATTTGTTATTAATTAGTTATTTTGGATCATTGAATGTTTATATATGTAGGTTCTAAATATGTTATTCCCTTACAAAATTATGAGAAATATTGAATACCAATATTTTCTATATCATGTTACACATGTTTAATGTCAGCTAGCAGATCCGAATGAAGAAAGAAAAAAAAAATGCATATAAAAGAAGTTGGGTGAGGGGATATAGGACTGACTGGCTCAGCTGAATTGGTCTTTCTAAAATCAAGAATGATACAGTGAATATCAATCAATCTGAATCTCTATTTTTAACCATAAAATCATCAAAAGGAAAAAGATGAAATGAAAAAAAAAGAAAAAGAAAAAGGGAAAGAATAATCAATCAGCAAGAAATCTCTATCAATTTACCCACCTTAGATTTAGAATATGTAAAGCATGCCACCTTACTTATTACACCTGCTTCAACTCTTATAAATTATATTACGTAATCTTTACTTTGTTAAGGAATAAAAAAAAGAAATAAAAAATTACCAAAAAGAATTAAAGAAGAATAAAAAAATTAATTGATTAAGCGGACATTTTTTCACCAATTTATGTTTTCTTAGTCATACTTTTTTTTGTTAAAAAAAAAGGGAGTACAAATCCGGAGAAAAAAAATGACTGATTTTCAATATCAGATATTCAGGAAATTCTCATATTCATAAATTTTATACAGTAGAGTCCATATACATAATATAAATTATAATAGCTTAAATAATATATAGCCTTTCAATTTCTTCTTTTTTTCTCAAATTCCTCCTTAATCCCTTTTTTATCATATTTCCCCCCTGAACATTACTCATATTAAAAATTTAAAAAACGATATATTATATCACAATTTGTTAACATGTCAACTGGAGAGTAAATTATTAGAGATTGCTACCACATCGGCAAATTGCATTGTGGTATGTCTTTCCAAATTTCATAAGTCGCAATCTAATCCAAAGATAATATTTCAGGACAAATATGGCAAAAAATTGATAAATGGAGCAATATATGATAAATTGAGGAGCGATATATAGTTTATGCCAATTTCAATTATACAAATACGCATGTGATAATTAAAAAAATAAAAGAAAATTATCTCGTAACAATTCTTGATAAATTTTTATATATTAATATAAGACTAATATTCGTTTAGATAACTGAAAAACTCTTGAAACATCATATTCATATGTAGATAAAAATTGATTTTTTATAATATTACAACACAGTTCATTGATAAAATAAATTCATATAAATAATCCTATAGCAACATCAAAATATAATAGAGAAAAGGAAAACCTAAGAAAATAAAAATTACCAAAAAAAAGGAAAAAACAACGTTTCTTTATAGCATATATTTAAATGCTACTTATTTTATTTATTTTTATATCAAAATCTGCCTAATAAATATTAAAATATTTGTAATTTAACAGTTTATTTATTTATATTACTCAATATGTATTAAATTATTAATATAGATAAAATAAAGTGAAACAACATAAATTTGAAGAACCTAATATTACTGATTTTTTTCATCAGTTATTTTCTGAAAAAAGTTTTTTTTATTGGGTCCACTGTGTCCATATTCATTAAATTCCACCTATCATTGCAAATTTTGAAACATTGGACCCCACTAGCCTA
The DNA here is from genome assembly GCA_949630135.1 of Balakata baccata. Lineage (NCBI taxonomy): Eukaryota > Viridiplantae > Streptophyta > Magnoliopsida > Malpighiales > Euphorbiaceae > Balakata > Balakata baccata. The sequence goes on along the minus strand of CATIWF010081195.1, from coordinate 15,520 downwards.
AAGTGATCCGCCCTCGGAGATCCTGAAATCCTTAGTTACGAAACGGCGTCTGCGAGAGCCAGATTAGACTTTCGGAATTCCGAAACACCAAACTGCATCATACGAGGCTGCCCTTTACAACTCAAGACTTGAAACGGCGTCGTCTGATTGCAATGCAGCTTTCGGGCTGAGGCTGTGATGTATTTGCCTCCCTGCTCAAGTTGCTACGGTCTTGATTCGGCGTGAGCTCTGTCTAACGCCATTTGCATTCCAATCTCTCAAAAATCCCATTCAAAAATAAAATATAGAAAATAATCAATAATGCCTTTTAAGCTTCTCTCTTCTTCACCGAGTTCAAGGTACGCTTCTAAATTCCCACTTCCCCTTCTCTTTGGCGGCTTCTTTTTCACAAGTCTCGCCTCCCTCAACGACGATGTAGAGGGCGTTTACCGCATAATCACCACCTCATTTTCAGCTCCAAACCTTCCAAAATCATTAATATCAAGTGGGGTTACTCTCTCTAACGATTTGATTGATACTAAAAAAGGTCAGGTTTGGCCATGGAAATCCCTTGCAAGCTCTCGAATTCTTTAATTTCACTGCTAATAGAAGAGGGTTTTATCGTACTCCCTGTTATTTGGATACTATACTTTACATTTTGGGTAGGAGTCGTAAATTTGATCATATTTGGGATGCTTTGATCAAAATGAAAAGGAAAGATCCGTCCTTGATTTCTCCTCGCACTATGCAAGTAGTTTTGGGCAGAGTTGCTAAATTATGCTTTGTTAGGCAGACTGTTGAAGCTTTTAGAAGATTTAGGAGGCTGGTTCATGTGTTTGATTCTACCTGTTTTAATGCATTGTTGAGGACGTTGTGTCAAAAAAAGAGTATGAGTGATGCTAGAAATGTGCACATCATAGATTGAAAAAGGAGTTTAGGCCTAATTTGCAAACTTCTAATATTCTTTTCTCTGGTTGGGAAACATCAGATGAAGTTGAGTGATTCTTTGCGGAGATGAGGGAATTGGGTATTAAACCTGATGTTGTTTCTTATAATTCTTTTATTGATGTGTACTGTAAGGACATGGAAAAGGCCTACAAGCTGGTTGAGAAGATGAGAGAAGAGGATATATTACTGGATGTGATAACGTATACATGCATCATTGGAGGGTTGGGGTTGATCGGTCAGCCTGATAAAGGTTGAGATGTATTGACAGAAATGGAGGAGTATGGATGTTACCCAGATGTTGCAGCTTATAATGCTTGCTATTAGGAATTATTGTATTGCGCTGCAAAGAGGCTTGGTGATGCTAAAAGTTTGATGGATGAGATGGCGAGTAATGATTTAATGCCAAATGCAACTACCTATAATCTGTTCTTTAGGGTTTTTTACTGGTCAAATTACTTAAAAGCTCATGGAATTTGTACAGGAAAATGATGGATGCTGGCTTCTTGCCTAATACACAATCCTGTATGTTTCTGGTCCGGTTGTTTAAGAGGCATGAAAAGGTAGAGATGGCACTAGTGCTGTGGAATGACATGGTGGAAAAGGGTTTTGGATCATATAGTTTCGTATCTGATGTGTTGTTTGATTTACTTTGTGATATGGGGAAGTTGGTGGAAGCAGAGAAATTTTTTTTGGCAGATGATAGATAAAGGTCAAAAGCCGAGTTATGTTTCTTTTAGGAGAATCAAAGTCCTTATGAAATTAGCAAACAAGAATGACGGTCTGCAGAACTTGGTAGAGAAGATGGCTATCTTTGGGTCATCTAGTCAAATTTCTAGAACAGAAGAGAACCTTAATGAGACACCATTTATAGCTTCACTTCCAAGTTAATCATAGAATGGTGATCTACGTCAAGTCATTGCAGGAAACCGTACTGTTGTAGCAGGACCTTAGGGTTGTCGAGTATTTTTGGGCTCGATCCAGTCTCTTTCTGTTGCAGAAAGTGAAAGAATTTCTTCCTTGGCGGCAGTAGGCAGTCCACCCGCAAATCTCTCTCTGTATTGCAATTTGTTCTGCCTGTCTCTGGAAAAAATGCACAAGAAAGCAGAAAACTACTTCATTTGGCAACAGTGAAGAACAGAAAGAGGTGAAATTTGTAACGCCATTATTTTCTGGCGTTAAAAAGGGTTGGGATTTTGATAGAAGTTGATAGTCTATGTTGCTTACAATTGATTGAATGGCAGACTTTGTCATCGACAAAGAAATTTTCGATGTGGCTTGGATAAATTGCTATAGAAAAAATATGAATTCCACTTTTGATCCACATATATACAAAAGAAGCACTTTTTACATCTTGATATTATGCTTCCTTTACCTTTTGGAACTTCCACACATTGATCTTGCAGCAAAGTTCGACTACTGTCAAGGTTTAACATCAACTGATTTTTGCTTCAACGGCTCATCTTTACATGGTGGAGGAAGTTTGATTTAATTGATCGAGATTGTCCCAAGCTACACATTTGCTTCAAATTTTTTTTTTTTTTTAAAAAGCTACACAAATAATACTGCCATAAATTTCTATATATATTTCTTCCACTATAACAAAGTACGATGAAGATGACAAAAATTGGAATTTTGGTCCGATATTATTATTAATGAGTGGTCCAACAATCTCAAAGTGCTACAAAAATTAATCCTTACATGGTCATTGTCTCCTATAATTTTCTCATCATCGCAGGCCAATAAAAAATATATGTAAATTATTATATCTTCTTGTGACAAATTAGTTCCATTTGAAGCAACAAGGTAAAACCTTCATTTCTTTCCAATTGTTTGTGAGACTGCTCAATTAATATTCATTTATAACCTCAATATGAAGAACTGCTTCAGCTGTATCAACCACATAGCATATTCTCCTGAAAGAACAAAGTTATGCTGATTTCTAGCTTTAACCTGGGAATATCATTGCGTGAACCTGGCAAGGAAAGAAAATTAAGCAATATGACTGCCAACCAGTGTAAAATAAACTAATGATCGTAAGTACACCATTAATAAGTCAGTAATTATCAATTTAATGGGACTTGGGAGTATTTCTTCAAAGAATGATTCAATACACATTGACAGCAGATATTTAACTCCAGAAACAAACTAGAATTTGTGGCAACCTTATTTATTACTCCCTTCAGATTCCAATCCAGCACCTTAAGTGAAAGAGTTGTCATGGACAGATAAGAACATTAAGGAAAGTAATGGATCCAGGTAAATTGTCTCAGAGTTAATCATTTGAGGCATTCATCACGGGTTCAATTATTTGTAAAGTTTCTAAGTGGGCAAGGACAGTCATAATTGTATCGAGCATATGAAGAAACAAAGAGTTGAACCTCGAATCATGGTTTGCCATGATAACAGGTAAATAAGATCTGAATACTAATGTGCCACTAAATTCCACTATGCTATGATTGGCATAAAGATATTCAATCTAGGCATCTGATAATACATCTAATATTTAGATGAGGATCCTCTCAGAGGCAGCTATTTTAGAAAGGCTACATGGAACAACCAAAGTGATGGGAAGTAGAAAGATTTTGTCATCAATCATCCCAAACGAACAAAAGAAACAGTAAAAAAACATTTGGAAAAGAAGTTCGTATTTCCCTAGATAGGATTTATGGACATAAAACCCAAATTGCAGTAACTTTCTCAATTTTGAAAGTAAAGTTAGAAAATGAGAGTAAAAGAACCTCAAGTTCCATCTGGTTCACCAATAATCACGGCAAGAGCACACTCCATCTTTGAAATGGTGGAACCTCTTAGCATCTCGCATGATAAGTTCTCTCCCGACAATCTTTGAAATGATCTTCAGTGCATTATGACAATCACCGCAAACACGCAGATTCTTGATTACTCGAATAGGAGAGCGAGCAGGAGTGGTAATTAGACCATATGCAGTAGCAAGTCTCTCACTATGAGCAAGAAGAGCATCCTCCTTGCCCTCCTGATCTATGTCATGTAACACAAACCTTGTCTCTGGGATGTAACCAGCGTCTTTCATCTGTGACCTTAAACCCCTAAGCATAGCATAGATTCTATCATTTTCAGGGTGTGAAGTATCCCCTGCTCGGTATTCATGTACCCTGCTCCTAACTTCTAAAAGATTTTGGCTTGCCAACTTTTTCTTCTCTTTCACTTTTGCCAGGTCTGAAGCTTTTACAGGAATTTGACCTGCCTTAGATTTTTCATCCAACCGGGAGGGGTCAAAAGCCTCAACAACCTCAGCACAACGATCACCAAGCTCCAAGTTCGCATGAACTCGGCAAAGTGTCATCAATGTTTCCCAAATGTCTACGCTTGGGTCAGTTGGCATCTTTTCAATGAACTCAAGAGCTTCATCCAAGTACCCATTACTTCCCAGCATATCCACAATGCTTAAATAATGCTCCATCGATGGGACAATATGATAGTCTTTTCTCATAGATTCAAAGTGCAGCATTCCTTCATTGACATCACCAACAACGCTACAAGCAGATAAAACTCCAATATACATATGTGCATTAGGTTCCAATCCGGTCAGTTTGAACTGACTAAAAAAGTCAATGGCATCCTCCCCGAGTCCATTCTTGGCAAGCCATGCTATCATAGTATCCCAAGAATCCAAATCACGCTCTGGCATTTTGTCAAACACATCAAATGCATTGTCCATAGCACCACATTTTCCATACATCTCCAAGATTTTATTAGACAGGCTGACGCTCAAAGGGGCCAGTGATCTCATTCCGTGGTCATGAACTGCTTTTGCTTCCTCTGGAGCCTTAGCCTCTCCACATGCCTGTATCAACTGCAGCAAAAGAGGCAGATCCACCGGAATACACCGTTTCTCCAACAAACGCAAAACTTCAACAGCTTCCTTCACTTTCCTTTCCTTGCAGAAGTCATCAAGCTCCTCCAGAGTACCTTTATATGGGCTGCTTTTAGAATATTCAGCCAATCCTCCTTCAACAATGGTATTGTTCGATACTTGAGATGCCTCCATTACACTCTGAGCACCATTCACGTTTGGCTGATATTGTCCAACATGCAGATTCTGATGATATTGGCCAGCATGGGAGCCATGCTGATACATCCCAACATTTCCAGTGTAATGAGCATTTGAGCTAGGCAGAAATTGATTATCATTTTGAGTATGACCACCATTCCAGCTTCCATGTGATTCTGGAAGGCCTCGCGAATTTAACCCAGTTGTGTTCTGTCTACTGTCATGCACATTCTGAAAATTCCCATTTCTTTCATAAGCTATTCTATTACGATCCTGCAAACTCTTGGAATTAAGCACAGAATTGTGTTGGAACTGCCCATTACTAAACTTTCTATAATTTACATTCCCACCGCCTTCCCAAAAAGCTCCCCCAGAATTCTGATAATCACCATTATTTTGCCCATAAGACCCGCCGGAATTCCTAGTTTGCTTCGCAACGTGATTATTTCCTGCGACATTGGCAAAGGTTTCCCTAAAACCCCAATTAGGGTTTAAGCCATTTCCATTTGGTTTTTGCGCTAAATCAATAGGGTTTTGGCTCTTAGGATTTCGAAAATGCTCATCAGAATTCTCTAAGTGGTAGTCGACAGAGTTCTGAAACTCCGATCTTTCAGCTGCAGTGGTAAAATTTTCGGACAAAGCCAAGGTTTTGATAGGATTAGATGAGTTATTCGAAGAGCATACCTTTGATAAAGCTGAAAGGGAATTGACAGTAAGAATTGAAACTCTCTTCTTGGACATTGATCACCCAAACGCTTAGCTGCTTCAAATGGAGAGACTGACTCAGAGGCGCCACGTACCAGCACTTCCGTTGCGCAGAGCCAATTCCTCTTTCTTCAACCCTATTCCGCCAAGAACCAAAGAGCCTGTTAGAGTTTCTGTTGGATTTGGGCCTTCCTTCAAACTCGCAATTGTTAGACAATATTTGAGATAATTTTTTTTTTTTGAAGAGACATTCTATATAAAAAAAATTTCATAGACTTTTTATATTAAAAATTTGGAATAAAAAATGAATTTAACTCTATATTTATAGAATTAAATTTTATTTTCTATTTTAATTTTAATTAATATATTTTCATTTTTTATATATATTATATTTATATTTTTCTAAAATTACTTTTATTTTTTTTAACAAGTTTTTTTTTATTTTTTTTAATAAATATTAATTTATATGAAATAAAATAAAAAACTTCAAAATATAAAAGCCTATTAAAGTTGATACTCTTTAGAATAAAAAACACAGAAATAATTATATATATATATATATATTTAATTTGTGATTATATTATTTTTCTTATTTACTTAATGTTTAGCAAATATAAATCTTCATAATTTTGTGGAGGATTATAAACAGCATTGTGGCAAGTAAGATTTTTTTTTCCTTATATATTTTGATGAGATTGGATATCGAATTCAAAATCTTCCATTTTTACTATAAATTAGTGTATCAATTAAGCTAGCCCCAAATGATAAATTAAGCTAGCCCCAAATGGTAGAAATGTGTTTTTTTTTTCTTTTATTTATTATTTTTACAAATCGTGAAAAAGATAATTGCTAATACTGATATCTCATGAGATTACATATGCATTAAAAGTTAAATTGCCCATTGAAATTGCAAGTAAAGTACTCAATTTGCCTTCAAAGCATGCCAGCAAAGTTCAATTTTATAGCATGTCAGTGAGAATATTAAAGGAAAAAAAATACGTTTATTAATAATGAAATTTTTTTAAAAAAAAATATACCGGAAAAATACTCCATATTCATTAATTTTGAAATAAATAATAAATTTTAATAAGGTCTATTTATATTCTTTATTTTTCAATACTTGAACTAAATTGATCATAAAACAAAAGTTAAGCAATAATTTCACAACAAAATAAATTTTAGGGAAAATTAAGCAGACAAAAACAATACGTTCTTTGGCATTAAAGAAGTGCAGCATCGGTGATTGAGGGAATGGGAAAAATTATGTTAAAATGCACAGAAAAGAGAAATAAAAAATTGCCTAAATACCCATTACCTTGCAAAAGCAAATTAAATGCTACTAAGATGTCAATAAGAAACAATGGAAATTTTTGAATTATTCTGAAGCTACAGGAAATAAATTGCGCTGTTTGCAAGGGAAATGACAAACACGATTAAACAGGTACAACCGCTAAAGGTTGTTAAAAAAAGGAGGGGAAAAAAAAAAAAATTCAGAACACAAAGAAGCACTATCAACTGTATATTCCAGCCCTTGTCGCAATCCAAAATTCGAGAGTTACGCTTTCTACGCCTGCAGTTAGATTTAATAGAATTAAGCAAAACATAATCAAGTCATTAGTGACATTATAATGGCATCACCTTTTCAAGTTTCTACCTTGTTCGCAATATTGTTAGACAGCCAGTCCAGTCCCTCATACAGTCCTTCACCAGAAGTGGCGCATGTGCTCTGGATGTACCTGAAACAACATAAACAGTGGGTGCATGAGATGAAGGTCAGTAAGTGGATCACGGTGTTGGGATTCTCGTTCTCCTACCAGTGGCGTTGACGGAGAGAGTGAAGGCCAAGCTTATCAGTTATTTCAGCAGCATTCATTGCATTTGGAAGATCTTGCTTGTTTGCAAATACAAGCAGCACTGCATCCCTCAACTCATCCTGCCAATACAATTAATTAAAATATTAGGCCACTGAAAAACCAAATAGAACTTTTCCAGAGGCACGTCCCAAGTGAACTGCAACTTTCAATAGATCCAAAGATACCTCATTCAACATTCTATGCAGCTCATCCCTAGCTTCAACCACACGGTCTCTGTCATTGCTATCAACCACAAAGATAAGCCCTTGTGTGTTTTGAAAGTAATGTCTCCACAATGGTCGAATCTAAGAAAAGAAAGCAGAAAGAATTCAGCACAACCTAAAATTTTTTGACCAATACATGAACAGACAAACAAGGCTTTATTTCAGGCAACTAGCAACATTGTTAAGCGAAGAAGCGGTTGGATGGTCCTTTCCTACAAGACATAATCCCTCTGGATGTAAGCCAAATCATAAGGTTTTTTGCTTGATAATCAAGGGGAAAAAAATTAGTGCATGATGGCTCAGATTTTTGTAGCTTATGATTATGTTAAATGCTTATGGAGAAAATCAAATCAGCACTGTACCGTCCATAAGCACTGATTTCTCAAAATAAAGGTCAAGTGAAAAGAAAACATAACTACTGACTTGCCTAGCACATTCTATGCATTTGACTTAAGGAAGCAAGTGAATAATATACATACCTTGTCCTGGCCACCAACATCCCAAACAGTGAAGCTAATGTTCTTGTATTCCACAGTCTCCACATTAAAACCTGGTTAAATAATACATGAATTCTAAGTCAAAGAAGTTACAAGCAAGAAACAAAAATGATGGCATAGACATGGAGGAACAGAGTAAACTTCATCCCCGTAGCCCAAACAGAATCTGTTCGCAATTAAAAAAGCTGATGCTACAAATCAATGAATAGTGACAAAATTGCTACTGGAATGCCAGCCATAGAGATATTGTAAGAATTTAACACTAGAGATCAAGGCCCAGACTGGAAATTGTCATGTCATGCATATTTCATCAGAAGCAATAAATTTTTTACATCATGAATATCAAACAACGAAAAGAATAAATCCACCAAATTCTTTATAATCCTATTACATGAGTTACACAAAGAAATAGCATCATGTCATACTTACCAATGGTAGGAATGGTGGTGACAATCTCTCCAAGTTTGAGCTTGTAGAGAATGGTTGTCTTACCAGCAGCATCAAGACCCACCATCAGTATACGCATCTCCTTCTTAGCAAATAGTCGGCTGAACAACTTGGTGAAAGACAGCCCCATCTTTTCAAGCCTGAAGTTGCCAACAATTCAAAAACAAAATCATTCACAGTCCAATTCATACACCTCCCTAATGATAAGTTTCTCAATGTAACTACGGAGAGGTACCAAAAACTAGTGATATCTCTTAAGTTATTAAATCTGAACCAAATTGTGGCTTAAGAATTGAACATAAACATAGCCATTTTGAAGTGGTTATCCAATGGAAAGATAAGAAAGAAAATATTCGTAAGGAGACAGCTCAAATCATATCAACTGAATGATTCACATAGCTAATGAATAAGATACATCAACAATTGAGGAATTGCAAACATGGCTCCGAGAGTAAATCAACGCAATCTATCTAAAATGATTGCTCAAAACTTGAATAAGACCTAATTTATTATAGATCAAGCGCCGAGTCGTAAGGATTTCATTCACATAAGTCCAAATCTAAGATATCATCAAATGAATTTAATCATGCAAGCATATGATAAAGCGAATTAAACAGAATCAGAGATCCAGATGGTAATAATCAAATAAGCGAAGCAATGTTTAATATCAAGCCATTACAAGCCATAATCCTGTTCGAAAAGATGAAATGACAAACAAAACAAAGAATAATTTAATCATATAAAAGGAACCTCAATTCCACGCACTGTGCAAGAGATCGGATCGGAAAATCAGGTACGAAATCACAAGAAAAAGTGGAGAATTAAGAATCACGGAGAACATGAGAGAATTTGGGAGCGCGAAAAAGAAGAAATATACCTCTGATTGAAGAGCCAAAAGCAAATATGAGATCTACCTCCTCACCACCAAATGAGGAAAATTAAAATGAAGAGCTGTCCCTCACAGCAATATTTGCACCGTATATTTATAGGACAAGATTGCTAGATTGGGCTTTTTTTTTTTTTAACTGGCGCAAACGCTCCGTTAAACTGTGTTTCTTACGCTGTCACGCTGAAGCTATTTTTTTGTTTGTTCGTTACGCCGTTAACATGACACTTTGGGCCTTCGGCCTGCTGCAGGATTTGGAACTTGGAGATTACAATCTGTTTGGGAGACAGGAGCCTCGTTTCCAGCTTATGGATAGGCAATTCCCAATCCCGATATATGGTCATCCTTTTTAAGGGGAGGACTGCCATATTGACACGTAGCGTTACGCTGATCAAGACGATTTGAAATTTGGGAATGTTACAACTTTAAAATGGCAATGTAGATTTTTTAATTTTTTATTATTTACTTGGTGATAAAATAAATTAGAGCAAATTATACATAAATATGAGTTATGACAAATTATATCTATAAATAAATTTTTTTAAAACTAACATTTTTTGTCTGTTTGTGATAAAATAAGTTATTTAATTCTGGATAAATTTCAAATGTAATGACTTTTTATAAGAACTTAAAATTTTTGTCCTTACCAACAACCGTAACCAATACCTTCAAACTCCAATTCTACTAATTATTATTTTCAAATAGTATTTTTATCAAATAACATAAGCTGCACTTTTAGTTTTTTAAAAGTTTATTTGTTTATCTATCTAAATTAAAGTATGAGGAGTGTTATGTATAATTTGTTCAATAAATTATGAATTATTATTTTTACAAATTAACAATAGCTGAATTAGAAACATGAGACAGCTAGCTACTCAAACTGATGCATAAGATATTGCATACCAATATAACCATGTAACAATCAAGAATTTATTGTTTTTGTAAACTTCCACTTGGTGTAGGGTTAACAACTAATTTGTCAACTTTCCTTCTCTTAGAACAAATTAGCTTTTGTCTTGTTTTGATTTATTCATCATGGGGAAAGGGATAACATGATTTAGAAATGTCAAGGATGGGGATGGGCACAATCAGAAAGAAGCTTTGTCAAAATGGAGTTTGATACTAATCTTGAATGCCACATTTGCCATTCAAACAGAAGCAGTCATGTCAGATCGCCCTCCTGTCATCCTTTCAGCCTTCTCTCCGCGCTCACCTGAAAATTGCTAACATTAGATTGCTTACATAAATCCTTTCACCTCTAAATAATAGACAAAAGCCATTGCCCGAATTGAGGCCTCCAAGTAAATTACCAGTGCGAACTCTTATTACATCGGAAACAGGCATCACTGCACAAACAAGGGATATAACATTAGAAGTTTGATTATATAACGAAAGCTTCCTTATAATTGAAGAACCAAGTTGTCTAAACATTCGAGATTAATATGCAAGTTGCAGTATGATTACATTTAACTACATAAAGAATGACTACATTGAGTATGATGCAAAAGGGGTAGTCATAATTTTTAGGCATCACTCTCAGGAAATGGCTATGCATCTTTGATCCCCATTGATAAATAACCATTCATACTTTACTTTGCTACTTCATGATTCACAGGTGACAGTAAAATAGCCAAGTGCATATGATATGGCTCCATAAAAGTTCATCAGAAGTTTATTATGACGCAGCTACATGTTCTGGGAGGGGTATGCCAAAATTGACCAATGTTTGCTATGGGCTGACTACTCATGATCCAATAAATCACCGATACGCCACAAGAAACCATGAGTAAACAATGAAATGGCACTCTCTTTCCTCCCTCTACCCCACAACTGAAGCTGTTGCTCCCCCATCCAGATTTTGCAAAAGTGCACAAGTGCATACAACAAGATAATCAGAATGAACGAGAGAAACCATAAGATAAGTCCTAGCGTTAAGAAACAGCTGTTACTCTTGTTGAAAAATATAGTTCCAATAAGCCATCTAAAGTTACAATATTTTGATAGACTTCAGGTACTTTAAAAGATCAATAAATTTCTTTCTTTTTTTAATAAGATAATAAATTTTATTCTTTCAAGAAGTCAACAATGCTGCAACCAAATAATCCCCAAAATAAAAGCACATGAATGATAATGCAGAAAATTTAAAAAAACAAATTGTGTTGATCTTCCACAGCAGATCAGAGCTTTAACGTGTAAGGAACTGAAAGACCATGCAATCTATCACTTCAAATAAATAGATAAAGAAGTTTGAAAGCTTACAGAAAATCTTGCCATCTCCAATCTCACCAGTCCTTGCCTCCTCAATTATCTTTTCTATCACAACTTCAACCTACGGATAATGGAAAGACATAAATGAATAATAATCTGGCAGTAGAAAAGTTCACCAGTTTTGTTACCACAGAATTTCCACTCAGACTAACCATATCATCATACCTGGTCCTTGCTTACCACAATCTCCATCTTAACTTTAGCAACAAACTTGTCTTCAGAAAATTCTGAGCCTAAAGCACCATAAGCAATAACACCAAGGGAATGTATAATTTAGTAGTATGAACCACAGTCCATGATAGATACTACTTTACAGTCCTCAGATTTTCAGAAAAATGAACACCTAGTCAAAAGTGAAAACACTTTTCACAGTTCCACAAGTGAAGAGCTTACCACCCTGTCTCTCTGTTGAACCACCTTGAGCACCAAAACCTCGCACATCAGAAACAGTAACACCTCTAATACCAATTTTCAGCAAAGCCTTCATTTAAATAATAGAAATAAAATTAATTACTAACATGGAGCAACTTGGTCATTTACCAATTATGATAGCTTTCAGAAAATTAACAATTAGCAAGTGTCGTGCTTATATGAGCAAGCCAAATGATGATAAAACCAAATGCACCACTGACAGCCTGACATATATAAAGAGAATGGAGAGAGAAACTTGATTAGGAAAAATAATAATATACAGCCATCCTCATATTTTAGGGGTGTTTGAATAACTGGTTTATCTGCTAACTCATGACTATAAAGTAATTTTAGGCAATTGATAGCACTATCCATGTAGATGTACTCATCCCTAACACTTATGCTTTCTTGATTATTTAGTTAAAAAAAACTGGAGATAGATAAAAGAGAATTAGAAGTTGCTTAATTCACTACTATATCAGTATCATCCATAAAAAATTGGTTTAGCAATGAACTAACAATCTCTCAATCTAGACAAGAAAGTTAAGCATTTGAATTTAGACATTATGTTAAAAAAGGCTCTGATTATGATCAAAGACATGCCAATAGACGAATTAACCCCATCAAGCATTTGAATTATGGTCCTAAACCACCAAATTACAAGTACAAGCAACAATTCCCCAATGGAAACCATTTTCAACTAAGAGAACAAAAATTAGAGTGCATAGCAAAAGTAGTTGGTGAATTAACTAGTAAAGCCAAAACAGTTGCTGCATGCACAACGAAGTTTGATTTTAAAGGACTGAAGCTACGAGTATTGCTAGCAAATTGAGAAATTATTCTTCGCATTTTTTTTCTTAAACAATGCACAGATCCATTAGCTCTTACCGAGGAAACCTGTGAGACTCGCCAGGGCCTACGAGTCCGAATCCAGCAGTAAAACGGAAAGATTAAATTAGTTATACTAAACGGAACAAGCTCGAGATATAGGGAGAAAATCATCCAAACTAAAAAATAAATCAATCTTGAAAATTGATACATGATAGAACCTGAGAATTGCTTCCACTTTGTAGAATTTAGCATCTGGAATATAGCCTATGAGAAATCAAACGTAAAAAGCATTAAATGTTGAACACACCCAGTTCATATTATCTAAAAATTTTCATAAAATCAAGGACCCATAAATCAAAATTTTCAGGAAAAAGGACAAAAGAAATGAAAAACAAAATGCGATACCTGGGGAGCTGTGGGCTTTAATTAGAGGGAGTATGGGAGCATTTCCTGATTGCTTAACAGTCGAGATAAACTGAGAAAATCGAGAATTTGTAAGCTTAGAAAGGAAAAAAGTGGAACGAAAAAGAGGGAATTCATCCTTGTGATGAGAATGGAGAGGAGTAAGCAGGCCTAGTTTTGCCGTAGTAGCCATTTAAGTTGAATATGGAAGAAAGAAGCAGCAAAATCGGGTACAATTCTACTAAATCGCAGAGCGAGGACAAGCAATAGCGCTCGCATTTAACGCTGGCTATCTGTTAATAGCCCTTTTTCAAATGTCACGCGTGGAATCTCTCGCATTAAATAGATGGGCTCTGCTCTATTGGGCTCATATTAATCAAGGAAGCCCATGTATCCATTTCTCAATAGGAATTTTACAAAAATACAAAAAAAAAAAAAAACTGATATGTTTTTCATTTTTTTTTTCCTAATCTTTTTTTCAATTTTATCAAAAACAATTTTCTAAAATTATAACAGTATTTAAATCTTAAAATTATCTTAAAATATATCTAGACGATGTATCTTCTACATTCCTTCGGTATATCTTATCTCGATTTAATTTTTACCAAAAAATAACAAAAAAACAAGAATAATAAAATTCAATTAAAATTCAAAATATTACAAAATCTCAAACAAACAGTTTGATATTCCTTTTCAGAACTTTTCAGAATATCTTGGATATATTTTAAAAATTTTTTAGAAATACATCAGGAATATATTTGGCATACTTTTTGTATACTTTAGAAATTCATTGAGAATTCACTAGAAATACATTGGTGATACTTCCATATACATTTGAGAATACCTTGGACATTTTTTAGGGATATTTTAGGTATATCTTGAGAATTTCTTGAAAATAATTTATTGGGAATACCTTGAAGATATTTTGATATACTTTTGGGAATTATATGAGAATATTTTCGGTATACTTTAGGGATATTTTAGTCATTTTTACCAAAAAAAATAAAGAACAAATAATAAATCAACAACAATACAGATTTAAGAGAACAAATTGAAACGAAAATTGAAGAAATAAAAGAAGAAGAAGAAGAAGAGGTCATGAAAGTTGAAGCAACAACCACCTCTTCAATAACCAATTACAATTTTAACCGGAAATCATCTCCTTCCTCCTTAATCGCTAGTGCTTAATCGATTTTGTGATAGAAATTCAGTGATAGATAGGAATGAAAAGAATTTCGGTACAGATAAAAGACGAAAAACCATCGATAAATTTGAAAAAAACATTTAAATTTTGGTAAACTATGAAAGTTACTTTTTTTCAATTGTTATATCATGGACCTAGATCCATCATACGTATAGAGAGACAGTGATAATTTTGTGAATAAAACAAACTTACACAATTATTAAATACAGTAACAATTTTGTAAATATTTGTCATCCGCTTGAAAAAAAGTTCATTAGTTTATAAAAAAATATTCATTTGTTTATTATTGAAAAGTTCATTACTAATAAAGTAAAAGTTCATTAGTTTATTAATAAAAGTTTATTTCTTGTAAACTATATATTCATTATTAGTAAACTATATTTTATAAATCATAAGTTCATTTATTATAAATTGTAAATTTATTAGTAATAAAATAAAAGATTTATTAGCAATAATGTAAAAGCTTATTACTTTATTGAAATATATTCATTTATTATAAAACTATAAATTTATTAGGAATAAAGTAAATTAATAAATATTCATTAGTTTACTAGTAAAAGCTCATTTCATTTATTTGTATATTTAATTTAATAGATATTATATTTTTTTTTATTTTGATTTATAGGTATGAATCAATTGAATTCTCTTTAGGAATATGCATTGTATATTTAATTTGATGAATATTATATATTTTTTAATTTTTGTAGTAATAAACTAATCTATCTTTACTTTATTTGTAATGAAATTTTCTTAATAAACTAATAAATATTTCTCAATAAAGTAATGAACATTTCTTAATAAATGGATGATCAATATTTAGGAAATTGTCACTGTG
>CATIWF010081194.1:0-82659 GCA_949630135.1 Balakata baccata | reverse complement strand
CGAGCTAAGAGTAGAAAATGATAAGTCTGATCGGTTCCGAGGAAACTATTCAAGAAATTTGCTTGACTTTTGGATGCAAAATTTAGGATTTCTTGAATTTGCAAAAGCAGATCTTAGTTAAGGGTATAAGGAGCTTATGGTTCCCTTAGAATTTTAAAATTTCTTCATATACATAGTATATTTACAAATTATAAAAATTATTTTTCATGTATTTTTAATATTTGATTCTCCCTTAATAATATAATTAATTAGATAAAAGTAAATCAAGATCAATACATAATTACTTAATTTTTATTAAATTCTATATTTGATTTTCATTTATATTAAGTCACAAGTATGTATAATTAAAATTTTTAATAAATTAGATCTTTTAATCTTTTAAAGTTATTTAAAATTTATCAAGTACGTTTCCAATAGAAAAATAAAAAACAATATTTTTTAACATTGAGAATTTTCATTGTCAATGCATATATATAGTAGCAAAAAGGAATGACTTTTTTAATTTTCTTTAATATATTTTATTGTTTGAAGTAAGTTAAAGTTAAATTATTATTTTTATTTTTTAAATTGAATTTGATTAATTGTCCATTGCTTATTCATTTAATTTAGATAAAGATTTACATAATTTTTTTCTTTTATTAATTTTTTTCTATTTTAACTTGGAATTCAGATTGTTCTTCTTAATTATTGTTATTATTTTATTTTATTTTGTTATATTTTGAAGTCAAGTATTATCCTTAATTTATTAAATGTTTTAAGTTTTATCATGATTAAACAAAAAATTGATGCATTTTTCAAATATTTTCATATTGAAAATGAAATTGATGAAATTTTTGATTCAAACTCTATCATTAATAAAAGTCTTAAAAAATATAAAGTAGCACTCTAAATTATATGTTTTTAATTATTTGCTAATTTATAAGTTGTTCATGATTTTTTTTTTTTTAAATTACTTAATGACAGTTATAAATTTTGTAAGATTTTTTATATATAGAGAATTGTTATTACTTGAATGCAAATTTAGCACCTCAAAACTTGAAGTCAAGCTCCACCAATGCTCTTATGTTTAAATTAGTTCTCAAGATTTATGCGAGTATAATGTATTATCTTAGTTCTTAAAGAGTATAAAATTGCTTAATAATAATAAGCGCTTAATTAGTTTATTTAAGCTTTTTTACCCTTGAGGATGAATATGTATTTAGTTATATGAAATTATTAGATACCAAATTTTATCAATAAATTACTATGTTTAAATTTTCTTAATTTGAGTGAAATTTATTTTTATGACGAGAAGAAAAAATTATTATTATTATTATTATTATTAACGAAAAAAATACGTGCATATTAGAGTTTTAAGGTTAGGGTATGCAAAATTTTGTTTTTGATCTAATAAAACAAAAATTCAATAAAGGGGCCTAATTGAATAAAGTTGAAATTTTAAGGCTCTAAAATGTGTTTCTTCATAATAAAATTAAGGCCAAATGTGCAAATTAATCCCTTAACTATATTTTATGGAGCGAGTCTGTGACACTCCTACCTATATAACAGAACTATGTCTATTTTATCATCCGATAATAGAAACAATTTCATTATATAGATAAAATGTCACTATATGTGCTTCTTATACTGGTTAATTACTAGTTATATTATAAAGGCTCACACACACACACACATATATATATATATAATTTTTTTTTTCCATTTCACATGATATATAATAATATCAGGTTTTGGCTCAAGGCCTCATACATGTTTAGATCATATACATCATAATTTGTACAATATTACAAGCTATAAATACTGCCTATATATATATGGATATATAAAATACAAAACATGATAGATAGACCCACAAATCGGGTCTCAAATGTCCTCTTTTGATATGTGCTTTAGCAGATAGATCATATACATCATAATGTATAATATTACAAGCCATAAATACTGCCACTATATGTATGGATATACAAAATACAAAACATGATAGATAGACCTACAAATCGGATCTCAAATGTCCTCTCTTGATATGTACTCTAGCAGACTTCTCTTTACAAACTTCTATTATCTACAAGCTGTTAGATATAGGCAATCACCTCTATCACTTAGTGCACATATTCATAAATGCATTTTTCCATTTATTAGTATTCATTTATATATAAATTGATATAAATTTTAAACTGATTAATGAAAGTCTATGATATGAAATATAGCATGAAGAAAATCATGACGGGATCATAATGAGGAGATTCCTATCATGTGTAATTATGTTAATATCTAAATTATCCTTAGTCATAGGATCAACAAGATGGAATATTGTTGATGCAAATAGACTAGCACATATTATACTCCTTGATTGGATCAAACAGTAGATCTCATAAGATGTGAACATGAAATATTTAAAGTTAACATGTAGATGTTTGCTAAGAGTAGTCAAGTATATTGGATGACCTGCTATGAGTCGATCAAATAGATTATCTATTCAAATGTCAATGATAGTCTTATTATAGCGATGAGGTAAGTATCATTAGACTTGAAGTACTCAATGATATCCTAGATACTGATTCTGTGCTTTGACTCTATTCTTTGTTGCCTCATAGAGGTTGCTCATAGGGTAGTGATTGAGTACAGCTTGAGGTATTCGAAGGTAATTGAGTAGCCAACAGAGGATTCACAACTCCTGATAGAGGGAGAGTATACCCACGGCCTCTTGTTGGGATCATTACTCGGGAATCTCTAGCTAGAGTGGAAACGTTCTGAAGATAGTCTTCAGTGATATGTATTTATATATGACATAATTTTGTAAACACCGGGCTAGTTTAGCCTAAACTGGATTTATTTTATTGGATGAATGCCAGTTTTATGCATGATATAAGATATGGACTAATATGTTAAAATAGTAACATGAAAAATATTTGTATGAAAGGATGTTAAGAGATAATAATATAAGGAAAAGAAAAAGTTTTAAATTTTTACAAGTTTTCAATAACGGAAAGTCTATAACACTTGCTTATATAGTTGGGTTAATCTTAATTATATGAGAGGGTGTTACATGATGCATGACTCATTGCATGTATATATGATATTAGTATAATATTGTGTGACTATGTGTTATAAAGTTATATGATATTGATTCATTTAGTGAAAGCTAAAATCATGTTCAGATTATTTTGGACTACCCCACATCTTGTTCACTTCACAAGGGCTTAATGTAATATTTTTAAATTATTTCTCTTATTGTACTCAATATTCTAGATATTCGCAGTACCTTGTACATGAATGTTATACTATATGATGAATTATGATATTGATGAAATGATGGGATAATGAGTTGACTGCCCCACATCTTATTCACCATTTTTCAAGGTTTTTTGAACCGATCGGGGTGATTGGTTTTCGGTTCAACCGGCCGATTTTCCAGTTTTATGTCCAGTCAATAACACATCCGGATTTAGTGCTGAAAACCGATCAGTCTGATGACTAGTTTCCGGTAAAATCGATTGAACCGACCTGGTCGGTCCAATTTTTATAACCATGATTATATATTTATTGTCAATTTATTTTTTTAATATAAAATAGTATAAACTATTGAAATTCACAACATAGTTTTTTTTTAATTTTATTGTTTTGTATATAAAATCCGTCTATAGCATAGCCCAAATTTTCATACTTGTGATTATTGATGTAGCCTGAAAATATTTTCATTGGAGTCACTCATATACATATAATTATGGATAAATTTCACTGACGGTACCTCAATTATGTAAATTGTAACAATTCAATACTTCAAATATTATTTGTAACATAAAATTACCTAATTTTTTATTTTATAACTAAAATAATCTTTGAAAAACTGAATTGTTACAATTTGTATAGTTGGGGTACCGTTGGGTAAAATTCACCCATAATTATATGAAAAAACATAGCAAAACTTATATAGTTATACATATAAAATGACATATATTTGTTAGCAGTTATATGAAAGAAGATAATATAAAATCATAGAAAATAACAAATAATTATCAACAATTATATAAGTAGGGTTACTTTTTTCATTTTTTTTTGTAGGATCACTCAACACTATTATATATTAAACTATTTAAAATTTTTTTTTGAGTCTTGTGACCCTATAATACTCTATCTATCTATCTACGTCCCTACTTGTTATATTATAGAATTTCTTAGAGTATTTTCAATAATATTTTCTATTTCACTTCCTATTATATTATAAAAAAATTCATTCCATATTTTAATTTATCTTAAAAATTATGTATACTCTAATAATATTCCTTGTGAATAAAACTATTTAAAAAATAAATAAAAAGAGAGTAAGAGACAAAAAAAAAGAGAGAAAAAAATGAAAAAAAGGAAATCGAAATGATAAAATATTGCTGAGGAGCTCTTTTTGACTCATAAATTTGAAGAGGAAAAATATAAATTTTGATAATGAGATAAGTAAAGAGAAAGATAAATAAGTTATTGAACGACATAAAACTCCTAAATATAGATAAAAAGGAAAATATAGAAGTTGTCGGGATCCTCTTATTAGTATTATTTCTTGCTTGTTTGTTTATTTTTTTAACTAGTTTTTTTATTAACATTACTTGCACATGATTATTAAATATTAAACTCGTCATTAATTACTATTTTTTATATAAGTTTTTTTTATTATTTTATTTCATGTTATTATGATATTTTATTCATAGTGAATTATAAAAGTGCATGTTTATATAAAATTCCATCAAATTACTAATTTGTCCATTATTAAAAGTCATATATAAAATAAAGGTAATGAATACTTTATGATTATTTTTGTATGTTCCTTTGTTAATAATTTAATTAATTATTATTAAATAATAATAATAATTATCTTGTCTAGTAAATTAATTCTAGTTACTTTTAATTATCATGTAATTAAGTCACATTTAATTTAAATACTAATAATTGATAATTATATTTGATTCTTATGTCATACTATATATAATGAATTATTAATATTATTCACTAATAAATTAAATTATTAAATAACAAAATTAACTCAATTAACTAATACAATTATGTTGACTTTTTAGTAAATTTGCTTGTCCTCTCTAGTTTATCATTAACGTGCATTGCACGTGATTATTATATATTAGACTTGTATTATAACTCATAGGAAGATTACTAATTTATCAATTATTAAGAGTTATATATAAAATAGAGGTAGTAAAAATTTTACGGTCATTTTGCATGTTTTTCCAAATTACTAATTTATTCACTATTAAGAGTCATATATAAAATAGAAGTAATAAGTACTTTACGGTAATTTTGCATGTCCTCTTTATTCATGTGATTTTTAATAATTGAATTCATCATTATTAAATAAATAATAATAATAATAATCTTGTCCAGCAAATTAATTTTATTTATTTTTAATTATTTTGTAATTAAATTATATTTAATTTAAATTTTAATGCTTGTTAATTATATTTAATTTTTATATTTTATATAAAAGTAAATTATAATATATTATGTACATAAATTTTAAAAACTTAGCTCGGTATATATATGATTAAAATAAATTAATTATTAAACTATATAAAAATTGTTAAAAAATTATAACTTTTCAAATAATTTATAAAAATTGTACTCAGTATTTTAAAATTTATATTATATATTACGTCCATGGTTATAATTTAATTTAGACTTCCTACTTTTTAAATTTAAAATAGAAAAACTTACATTATTTATTATTTTAAAATTTTTTTATAAAAAATATTGTCCTTAGTAAATTTAAAACAAAAGTTTGTGGACATAAAAATTTTGTTACCTATGTATTAATAATTTTAGTTATTTATTTATTTTATATATAAAACTTAGCTACCTAGTTCTAATAGAATTAAACTTCTAATTAATGTATTATTAATACTATTCACTAATAAATTAAATTATTAAATGATAAAATTAATCCAATTAACTAATAAAATCATAATAACTTTTCAGTAAATTTATCTGTTGCTCTATTCCCACTTTTATATATACTAGTTTTTTTTAATTTATGTGCCTTGCAAGTAATTATTAAATATTGAATTCGTTATTAATCATCATTTTTTATATAATTTTTTGTTGTTGTTTTATTATTTATACATTAGATATTGGATTCATCATTGATTTTTATTTTTGTGCCATGTACGTAATTATTAGATATTGAACTTATCATTAGTCACCATTTTTCATATATTTATTTTTTTATTATTCATATATTAGATATTTGACTCGTCATTTATTTTTATTTACGTACCTTGTACGTAATTATTAGATATCGAATTTGTCATTAATCACAATTTTTTACATAATTTTTTTTAAAAATAATTAGTGACAATATTTGCACTTTTGTGACGAAACCTCCTGTCACCATAGATTGATTTTTCTTATTGTAATATGTAATCGTTATTTTTTTAACCGTCAATTCCTAATATTTTTCATTTCATTATTATTTTTTTAATATTTGTTATTTGATTTTTTTTATATAAAATATAGTTACCTAATTATAATAGAATTTGACTTCTAATTAATATATTATTAATACTCTTTTTTAATAAATTAAATTATTAAATAATAAAATTAACTCAATTAATTAATACAATTATATTGGCTTTTTGGTAAATTTACATGTTATTTCTATTCCCATTTTTATATATAATATGATAATATATTCAACTAATTTTAAGTTATTAATTTTATTTGATTATTCTTAAATAATTCATTTTAAATTAATTTAATACCTATAATAGCTAGCATCAAATTGATAATATTTAAAAACTCAATTTTTAGTTATCGATTTTTTTTATTTTATGTATAAAATATAGTTATCTAATTCTAATAGAATTTAACTTTTAATTAATGAATTATTAATACTATTCACTAATAAATTAAATTATTAAATAATAAAATTAACTCAAATAACTAATACAATATATAAAATATAGTTATCTAGTTCTAATAGAATTAAATTTACAATTAATGAATTATTAACACTATTTACTAATAAATTAAATTATTAAATAAAAAATTTAACATAAATAATTAATACAATTAAATTAAAATTTCGGTAATTTTAGGAGTCTTCTAAACTTACACTTTTATGATTAGTTATTTTAAAAAAAAAATAAAAAGAAGAGAAAAGAAAAAGCCAAATTGTGTAAAAAAAGACAATATCGTGCCATGTGTAAGTGATTCCTGCAAGCAATAGACAATCTTACACTTGCCACATCATTCACCTGGAATTTAAGGAAAATAAAAATAATAAAAAAAATGAAAAAAGAACAAAAGAGACAGCCCATCATCATCCACCTAAGCCATCATCCTTCCTTCCTTCCCTCCCTCCGCTCTCTCCCTCTCTCTATCGCCATTGAGATTTTAATCCATCTCAAACTCTTCCCTTCATTACATTCAAACCCAAATAGCTCCCAGATTTACGGATGTGAAATCCCCAATTCAATCTCACATTGCTTCTCTAATCATTCACAAAAACCCAATTTCATTCTTAGAGAAACACGCGCACAGAGAGAGCGGGGGGACTCTGGCATTTTGATTTAGGGAGAAAGTGGGAGGAAGAAATGCCAAGCGTGGCTGTGAAGTTGTATAGCGTCTTCTTCAAGTTCCTCTTGAAGCACCGATTACAGAACCGGATCCAAACTCCGCTTGATGATTCCAACGCTTTCGGCGTTACTACCCGACCTGAGGAATCCGTCTCCCCTCCTAACCCTTCCTTCACTGATGGCGTTGCCACTAAGGATATTCATATTGACCCTTTCACCTCTCTTTCTATTCGGATTTTTCTCCCCGACTCTGCTCTTAACCCGCCTGATTTCGATTCCAAATTCCTTTCTAAACCTAAGGCCAAGCCTAACCATAGACGACTTGATTCCGATCCAAATGATTCCCCTACTCCCAACATGCTACGCCGGAGTAGCATTGGTCCCTCTTCTACTCCTAGCAGTTCGGGATCCTCGCCTGAAGAGTCTAGAAGGTTCAGCTACGGTTGCAGCAATGATGTTGACCGCTTGAATTTGAGATCGGATGGTGTCGGTGGAGTGTACAGAGGATACTCACCGTCCATTGATAAATCACGGAAATTGCCTATAATGTTGCAGTTTCATGGCGGTGGATGGGTAAGTGGGAGCAATGATTCTGTGGCGAATGATTTCTTTTGTAGAAGGATAGCGAAACTCTGCGACGTGATTGTGGTGGCCGTCGGTTATAGATTGGCACCGGAGAATAAATATCCCGCAGCTTTTGAGGATGGGTTGAAGGTATTGAGTTGGTTGGGGAAGCAGGCCAATTTGGCCGAATGCAGTAAGTCCATGGGAAATGCCAAGGGTGCTGCGGAGTTCAAGAAGTCTGATCTTCAGAGGCACATTGTGGACACTTTTGGGGCGTCAATGGTGGAGCCGTGGCTGGCAGCACATGGTGATCCATCTAGGTTAGTTGATTATCCGTTTACTCATAAAAGGGCATATGCATTATTCTAGTATGTTTTCATTGTCGACTTATATGCTTTCAAGAAAGGAAAACAACGGTTTTACTCTGGACACTGTTTCCGTTTAATTATTGATATTAAGGGTGTTTGGGATTGCTGTAGATTTTCCAAAGCATATTTTGAATTTTTTTGATTTAATTAATTAATTTTTTTAATTTTTTATAAATTGCTTTTTTCAAATATGTTTTTAAAAAAAAAACCAAATGCGCTTTTTTGAAATTCGAGGCCAAACAGCCCCTTCATTTCTTGAGTGATGCACTGTTACTTGATTTACTGGATTGGTGATTTGGGAAGAAATTAGCAAACCTGAGAAGATTGATGTTGTAATTCCAAATAAAGCTTTCTGTAAATTAGATTACGAACAAGAATGCAGTTTACTTTTGACAATATTTACTTATGATTTCTTGGTTGTTTCAAAGAGATGAATTTTTCTGATATTCAATGGGCAATTTCAGATGGACATGGAGTGATTTGGTAGTTAAGCTTGCATCCTTTTTCTTAAATTTAATATTCAATTATTTAAGTAAAACGATATTGTTACATTCAGTGTGTACCGAAAAACTTTAGCTTACACGAAAGGACATCAATCATCTCATAGGGTTTATAAGACACTACAAGTTCTGTGTAAGGAATTCCTTTGGTATGCACTGTGCAGAACTTGTAAAATTTGAAAGAGAACCTTTGATCTGGCTTGGCTTTTTGGTACTTTTGCATTTTCAATTGTTAGGAAGATTATTATTTGATTTCATTGTACATTACATTGTCCCTATCCGGTATTAGAAAGGCACTTCTTCAATAATCATTAAACTAGGGCCACGAAACACACAAATACATTTTCTCTTTTTATATTTTCTATATGGTTTGCGAACTGAAAATGGTGTATTCTAGGCCATTTGAGCCTTGGTTCTGAATATCTTCTTAGAAGATTGTTCAGCGGCTTTGTCAGAGAGTGGGATGTTAATACTCAATACTCATAGCTTCCTGGTTCTTCAGTTGATTGATATGCAGGCCATACTAGAGTACATCAAGACAGTGGGATGTTAATACTTCTGGTGTCTTCATTGACTGGATTGTTTTTGGTTTCTTGGTTCTTGAGTTGACTGATATACGGGCCAAACTAGTGAAGTCATAAAGCTGTGATATCTAGAGTTCATGATTTCAGTTCTGATTTTGTTGGGTGCAGAATTTAGTTGCATATGCCATGAAAATTCCATTGACCTATAACCATGTGGTCTCTGTGATCCAGGGAGTGTGTTGAATTATAAGGTTCAAAGAAATTGTGTTAATTGAGACAGTTACGGGTGAGAGGGGCGTGGGTGTCACTCATTTATGTGGAATGACTAGTGATCTATTTTTTGTCTTAATATCATCTTCCTGCATCTCTTTTGACCCCTGCAGAGCAGTTTATATGTTAATTACCTGGTTAGCTGGGAGGGCATAATTTGGAAACTCCCATTGTATAGATTTGGATGCCTTTGTTTTGGCACATATGTTGACGCCAATTTTTGTCACATTTCTTATTCCCTTTTGCTCATTCTGTGCTTCTTTTGATATGAATTGGTTTTTGTTAAAATACTATTAACTATCTTATTACATGCTCATTGTTCACTACACATGCATGGTTTGAAGCTCTGTGTTTTCTTAGTGCGGACACAATTTTGCAAATAAAAGAAATATTGTTACCATAGTTGTGAAAGACTCAAGGCGCACTAGGCGCTAGCCTTAGCGCCTTGAAAACTCAAAGACGGGCACTGTCACAAAAGTGCGTGCTTTGGTGCGCCTTGAGCCTAAGGCGAGGTGCACACCTGCACACCTTTGTGACGTTAGTTAAATATTTGTATTTTTTTCTTGATTTTAGTGTGAGAAACCTGAACTATTGATTATAAATTGAAAAGAACTTTTAGTAGATCTTATTATATCTAATTATTTCCAAAACAAACAATAAAAGCCAAAAGATAAAAATTAGGCAAATAAAATATCTGTTCCAGCCTGCACAAAAACAATTTGAACAACACAATTTAGGCGCAAAACTATTTATGCTTTACTATGATAATTCATAATTGATAAGTGTTAGAATTTGTTAAATACAATATTAGTAAGCTTAGGATTTTGTGTATTTAGGGCTTCAAGTCTTTAGTAAGTTTAGGAGCCTTATGTTTAGGATTTCAAACCTTAATTAAGTTTTTTTTCTTTGTATGTGTTTTTGTTTTATTGTTATGACTTATGTGTTTTAAGTTCTAACAGTTATAATATTATATTACCTTGCTAGTAGTCTAATAATAAAATTTATAATTTTTTCAATATTTTTTATTTTTGCTCCTCATTTCACTCAAGTGTGTGCCTATGCCTTACTCCTAGGCTCTAGGACCCCTTAGTGCTTCAGTGCGCCTTGCGTTTTTAATAACTATAACAATTACTCTATTTTTTTAGAAAGAGTACCACCTCATGTATTATTTTAATTATTCTCATGAAAATGTGATAAATTCGCTCGAAGTCAACCCTTTCTCCCCTTCTCCAAATTCTCATTTCTCTACTGGTTTTGTCTTTCTTCCCTATATGGGTGCCGTTAGAGGAGCATATAGTGATCTCAATCTCAATGCTAGGCCTTCTTTTTTTATATTTAAAAATGGGAGTGAGAGGGAGTATTTTTTAGACTTTATATTTCATATCTTTTATGTGTATGCTGTTGTGGATGGTCGAAATTGATAGACCAAGAGTTTGGAAGTTCAGGTGAACACTTGGTGGATGTAGTGCATGTTGGAAATATTATATTAATTAGGTGTTCTTGATTTAGTTCCTGAAAATAGTGAGATTCTTTGGGAAGTTTGTAAGTTAATTCCAAATAAAGAAGATTCTAAAGTCTACAATGATGTTAATATGAGGTCCTTGATCTCCATATCACTAATATGAAGGTTTTTGTTATGATCAAGATCTCGTGGATACTGGAAATGGGAATAAATTGAAGAGATAGTAATATAAAAAATTGATTAAAGGAAGAAGCAATGTGGAAGTATTGACATTGAAATGACTACTGTGGCCTTTGTTGCTTGCAACTTTCATATCTTTTAATTCTTTTTTTCTTTTACTTATCAAACAGGTTTTATTCTTGTCATCCCATGTATTCATATTGTGCTTTAAAGTAGGGATCAATGCCAAACACCCCCTTCATTTCTTGAGTGATGCACTGTTACTTGATTTACTGGATTGGTGATTTGAGAAGAAATTAGCAAACCAGAGAAGATTGATGTTGTAATTCCAAATAAAGCTTTCTGTGAATTAGTTTACGAAAGAGAATGCAGTTTACTTTTGACAATATTTACTTATGATTTCTTGGTTGGTTCAAAGAGATGAATTTTTCTGATATTCAATGGGCAATTTCAGATGGGCATGGAGTGATTTGGTAGTTAAGCTTGCATCCTTTTTCTTAAATTTAATATTCAATTATTTAAGTAAAACGATATTGTTACATTCAGTGTGTACCGAAAAACTTTAGCTTATATGAAAGGACATCAATCATCTCATAGGGTTTATAAGACACTACAAGTTCTGTGTAAGAAATTCCTTTGGTATGCACTGTGCAGAACTTGTAAAATTTGAAAATATCAAGAGAACCTTTGATCTGGCTTAGCTTTTTGGTACTTTTGCATTTTCAATTGTTAGGAAGATTATTATTTGATTTCATTGTACATTACATTGTCCCTATCCGGTGTTAGAAAGGCACTTCTTCAATAATCTGTAAACTAGGGCCGCGAAACACACAAATACATTTTCTCTTTTTACATTTTCTTTATGGTTTGAGAACTGAAAATGGTGTACACTTGGCCATTTGAGCCTTGGTTCTGAATATCTTCTTAGAAGATTGTTCAGCGGCTTTGTCAGAGAGTGGGATGTTAATACTCAATACTCATAGCTTCATGGTTCTTCAGTTGATTGATATGCAGGCCATACTAGAGTACATCAAGACAGTGGGATGTTAATACTTCTGGTGTCTTCATTGACTGGATTGTTTTTGGTTTCTTGGTTCTTGAGTTGACTGATATACAGGCCAAACTAGTGAAGTCATAAAGCTGTGATATCTAGAGTTCATGATTTCAGTTCTGATTTTGTTGGGTGCAGAATTTGGTTGCATATGCCATGAAAATTCCATTGACCTATAACCATGTGGTCTCTGTGACCCAGGGAGTGTGTTGAATTATAAGGTTCAAAGAAATTGTGTTAATTGAGTCAGCTACGGGTGAGAGGGGCATGGGTGTCACTCATTTATGTGGAATGACTAGTGATCTATTTTTTGTCTTAATATCGTCTTCCTGCATCTCTTTTGACCCCTGCAGAGCAGTTTATATGTTAATTACTTGGTTAGCTGGGAGGGCATAATTTGGAAACTCCCATTGTATAGATTTGAATGCCTTTGTTTTGGCACATATGTTGACGCCAATTTTTGTCACATTTCTTATTCCCTTTTGCTCATTCTATATGAATTGGTTTTTGTTAAAATACTATTAACTATCTTACTGCATGCTCTTTGTTCACTACACACATGCATGGTTCAAAGCTCCGTGTTTTCTTAATGCAGGCGGAATTTTGCAAATAAAAGAAATACTGTTACTCTATTTTTTTTAGGAGTACCACCTCATGTATTATTTTAATTTTTCTCATGAAAATGTGATGAATTCGCTCGAAGTCAACCCTTTCTCCCCTTCTCCAAATTCTCCTTTCTCTACTGTTTTTGTCTTTCTTCCCTATATGGGTGCTGTTAGAGGAGCATATAGAGATCTCAATCTCAATGCTAGGCCTTCTTTTTTTTATATTTAAGCATTGGAGTGAGGGGGAGTCCTTTTTAGAATTAATATTTCATGTCTTTTATGTGTATGCTGTTGTGGATGGTCGAAGTTGATAGACCAAGAGTTTGGAAGATCAGGTGAATACTTGGTGGATGTTGAGCATGTTGGAAATATTATATTAGTTAGGTGTTCCTGATTTAATTGCTGAAAATAGTGAGATTCTTTGGGAAGTTTGTAAGTTAATTCCAAATAAAGAAGATTGTAAAGTCTACAATGATGTTAACATGAGGTCCTTGATCTCCATATCACTAATATAAAGGTTTTTGTTATGATCAAGATCTAGTGGATACTGGAAATGGAAATAAATTTTAGAGATAGTAATATAAAAAATTGATTAAAGGAAGAAGCAATGTGGAAGTACTGACATTGAAATGACCCCTGTGGCCTCTGTTGCTTGCAACTTTCATATCTTTTAATGTTTTTTTTTTCTCTTGTACTTATCTAACAGGTTTTATTCTTGTGGTTCCATGTATTCATATTGTGCTTTAAAGCAGGAAAATTTTCTTAGCTTGGTTGTGATTCTCTCCAGATAGATGAACAGGTGACAGTTGATTCTGCAAATGATGAGATCAGTAAATGAAAATTTACTGAAATTTCATCTTTATGAGATTGAAAATTAAGCAAGTTACTGCTGTGACTCGTGGGCCCAATTGGGACCTAGTTGTCAAATCTAACAATGTAATGGTTATAGGAAAAGAAGTAGGGATGTCACAATTGGCGCATGATGTATTTGGATTTCACCCTATATCTTTATGTGGGCAACAATATAGTTTTCACCCACGTTTATACTATTATTTCTTCTATGCACATTGACCATAAGAATAACACACTGAGTTATCTATTTGAGGTTTCTAACTTTTTTATCTTAAAAAGCAGATGTGTTCTACTTGGAGTGAGTTGTGGTGCAAATATAGCAGACTATGTGGCTCGAAAAGCTGTAGAGGCGGGCAAGCTTTTGGACCCTATTAAGGTTGTAGCACAGGTGTTGATGTATCCATTCTTCATTGGGAGTGTCCCCACACATTCAGAGTTGAAGTTGGCAAATTCCTACTTCTATGATAAACCTATGTGCACACTTGCTTGGAAGCTCTTCTTGCCAGAGGAAGAATTCAGCCTTGATCATCCAGCTGCCAATCCCTTGGTCCCTGGCAGGGGACCTCCATTAAAGCTCATGCCTCCAACACTGACGGTGGTGGCCGAACATGACTGGATGAGAGATCGAGCCATTGCCTATTCTGAGGAGCTGAGGAAGGTGAATGTTGATGCACCTGTTCTTGAGTATAAGGATGCAGTTCATGAATTTGCTACTCTTGACATGCTTCTGAAGACCCCTCAGGCCCAGGCCTGTGCTGAGGACATTGCTATCTGGGTGAAGAAGTACATTTCATTTCGAGGCCATGAGTTTTCTTATTGAGGCAATAGCAAATTAAAATATTAGTTAGGAGCAAGAACATTCACGTGTTGTGTCGCACAACAAGAGAAGAGAGCATCGGGATAAACAATTATGCGGAATTTAATAATTATTTCATTGATTGTTCTGGATAGCATAGCTGCTTGGTTGTTCCTCACTTTTTGTTGTTTACAGCTTGTCCTGTCAAGTTATCTTTTGTAAGATACACAACTTTTCTGAGAGTTAGATCACAGCATCTTATGAGAAGAAATACCTCTCCTGTTCGAGTTTGCGCCCCATTAGGCTATTCTACGTGGAATTCTTTTTCCTGTGTATTAAAATGTCTAGCTCATGAACAGAGTTAATCAATGAATCTCTCTATTTCTCTGCCTCTCCAATAAACATTGAGAAATTCACATTTTATGGAATCTGTTAGCAGTTGTGGGTGTTCAATTGGCAATTTAATTCTATCCAATGCAGATAAGGTCTAGTTTTAACAATTGTACGAGTACGAGGAGCATCTTTTGGACCTTGATATGTTCACCTTGGCTGCGAGGAGTACGGTAGGCAGACAATCAGTGAACCCAAAAAATAATCATATATTTGAAGGTTGCAGTACCTAGAATTCCTAGTCTATGTATACAGCAGAGCATTAATTTATTCTTTGCGCCTTGTAGGCTTTCTGGTGCTGATAGTCCTACATGGTGCATAAATACCTCCATTTGCATAGCAGAAGAAACTTGCGGGGCTTCAATTCATACGATTAATGATGCCTCGCCTTGGTCCCAGCCGTCCTCCGACAATGAGGAACCAGGAACCACCAAGAAGCCGACGAGGATTTCTGAGCTGAGACAGTGAAACTTACAGAATTTGGCTAGCTGTAGCTGCAAGAGATGGAAGAGGCTCTATTTCTTGGTAATCTGCATATATTCAAGGAAATCGCAGCATCTTCAGCTATGCCTCAATATTGGAAGCGCTTTTGAGGGGATGAGTTCATGCAGATGCTGTAGGCCATGTCATTGGCTTAGCACCCAATTAGGTGAATTTAGGAGTCTTTTTCTAAGTGGAAATAAATAATTATGGCTCAATGAAGCCTTTTGTGAAGGTTTTTCTCCTTTTACCACTTGAAGGAGGAGCAAATCCGCAAGTTCTATAAAAGTTACATATAAGAAACATTATAGAAAGCCCCTCTTTTGCCACTAAATAATTTTGGAAAATTTTCAAAAATGGCAAGAAGCTCCTAAAATATTATAACAATATCTCCACTTAAAACTTTTTTCAAAACTAAAAAAATGCCTAAAATATTATAAAAATATCTACACTTAAAAAGTCACTCCAAAGCATACCAAAAAGTGCACGTATATCTTTATTATATCTTAGTTATACTTTAAGAGCACCTTGAGTATACTTTAGTTCAATATATTTTTCAGAATATTTTAGGAATATCTTGAAAATTCCTTGGGAACACCTTGGTTGACTTGCCCAAATTTTCACCAAAGAAGGAGAAAAAGAAGAAGAACAATAGATGACCTTCAACCAAGTCAACATACAAATTATATTTATATAATCTAATCGTATGACATAAGAGTTAAAGATATAGAACTTCACCTACATGTAGCCCATAGGAACTACAAAAGGCGTTAAACCTAATGAAACCGTTAAAATAGCCAAGAAAGGTTTGCTAAAATTGCCTAAAATTCATGTTATCGAATTAATAAAAAAGATAACCATTCAGTAATTACCTTAATAATATGGTGGCATGCCTTGATACATTCCTCTAGGTGGAAAATAAACTAGAATAGACCTAGGAGAAAAAACATATGCATAGCAAGACAAGGCTAACAAACATACAGCTAATAACACCCAGCTAATATTAGGAGTTGGACGGAGAAGCAAGAGCTTGAGACGAAATATCAAGGTACAAAAACAAAGGGCCGTCATAGATTATTGAGCCGTTTTCCAACACAGTGTATCCTGCTCGATAACATCTAGAAGAGCAAAAGTTACCACATCATCCTCAGCATCAAAAGAGAAATTCAACTCTTTACCCATTTATAATGTGAGATCTACCTTAGAGTGATACTGATTAGAGGAAGAACCAAAATATTTTTTTGTTATTCTAGGCTATGTCACTATTGGTCGGTTCCCAAAAGGAAGTAATTTTCTATTTCGACTTTAACTTCCCTTTTCAACATATTTCATCTCATATTTATTGGAATTTTTCTTTTTTGTAGAACCACAAATGTTGATGTTACTTCCTAGATCGCCTATTAACACATCAGTGGTTTAGAACCAAACCGAAGAGTCTCTGAACCAAACCCAAGGTTTAGAACCTGTTAAAGGTTCTAAATCAATTGGATAATATAGAGGTTGCTAACCTTGCTGGTCTTAGGTTCTAGGAGAAGTTGCAGTTGATAGTGAGCTTCCCAAATCGAGGCCCATAGAGGTTAACTGAATTGGCTTGTCTGCTTGGGGCTGTCTAGAAGGCTCTTGGGCTATTTTGGAGGGTAACAACTTTCCTGGCCCTATATGAGTGAGTTGGGTAGGGGCCTCACCATTAGAGAAAAGGATGACCTCTTTCTTATGTAGGTCTTGAACCAACTCTTTATTTGAATAGTGTCATCCATTATGCTTTGTTTTGAAGGAAGTTGAGTGGGACCCACTTGAAAAACCATTTAAGCCCCTTGTTTCAGTTTCTTTTGTTGGATTCTTCAAATCAGCTGCAGATCTATATATATTGAATTTGAAAAATGCTGCTGCACATTTTGAGGAGATTGAGAATCCTTCTTAAAAGGAAGCTCATTCTCAACAAAAATATAGGATCCTGCATGATATTTGGCCCAAAATTAGAGAAAAGAGTGTTGCTATTTTTGAATTTTTTATTAAGCTGGTGTTGTTGAGACAACCCATAAGGTCCTGGTCCATCATTTGGATATCCACCAGCACCCATTTTAGTAGAACTTAGAGGCATCCTATACATCAAATTACCTGCATTGTTCAATCCTCCAAACTCATCAGAATTTTATGCCCTATACTACGAAACCCTATAAGGATAAGGAAGGAGAGAAGAAATATTTTTCTCGAGAAAAATGAAAATTTAAGTAAAATGAGTAGCGATGGTAGATCACCATTCACATCAATTAGAATAAACTTAGAGGAAGAACAAAGAATGAAAGAAGGGAAAAAAAAAGTAAAATTGAAAAAGAAAATTGTATAAATGAAAAGTAAGTTTGATAAAAATGAAAAAAAAGAAAAGCAAAAGTGCCAATAATTTTGAAAAAGAAATTAAAATTTGGTATTTTCTATGAAATCCTCAATAATTTTTTGTTATATATTTAGGTATTTCATATATATATATATTTTGTTGGAAAAAATTGTGATTATTAGCCATTTTGAGAGAATAATTCGAGTGGGTCCCACAATTCGGTTTTAGGAGAAAGACCCGGATCTGTGTTTCTTGACATGAGGACTATGAATTGCTATATTCATATGCTCAAAATGACGAATGTGTGAATAAAAATTGAAGTTCAAAATAAGCTCCTTGGTAAGGAGATTAAAAGTGAAAAGTGAATGTGAGAGTTTGTCTCATATCACTAAAAATTGAAGTTGGACTTGTATTTATATATTAAGATGCGTTCTTACATGGGTAAGAAAAGTAGAATAGAAGGTTCTCTCTTGCATGCTCAGGCGCAGGGGGGGTGCAAATCCATGGTCTGGGATAGGCCAATGCGTGGGTGTGCGACCTGTGTACACAAATATCGGCTCAAAATCTCATGGTCCTGAACAAGCCCAATTTTAAAATTTTTTTTTTATTTCCGGAAAATTTGGCAATACTCCCATATTGATCCACAAGGCCAGTAGTCTGCCACACTAATTTGGATCCATACGGTCGTATGGATTCTACACTCCTGTATGGATCCACATGGCCAGGCCACTGATATGCCTGTGTGGATCCACATGCCCGTGTCGTTGTGTTGTAGTATGTGCAAGGCAAATCCACACTCCCATGTAGATCCACATGCCTATGTCGTTGTGCTGTAGTGTGTGCAAGGCAAATCCACACGCCCGTGTGGATTGTGTTCCAGAATGGTCTTTTGAGCTTCTTGTCTTTTGGAATTTCAATTTCTGATGTTTCAAAGATTAATTTTATAATTATTTGAGAGTTACAAAGGAATTATTAGCAACTTTTAAAGGAAATTAATCACAATTAATCCCATGTCTCTTACATTTAGTATAAATAGGTGGTTTTGGCTTGAATTTTAGGAGAGTTATTGAGAGTTTACTTTGATTCTTGTTGAAGAGTTTTTTTCTTTCTTTTTCTTCTTCTTCTCAAGTGATAGAGAGTGTGACAAGTTTATAGTTCGCTGTAAGTAGGTGTTGTATATTCAATAACTACTTAAAATCTGTTGTATCTTGGGAGACAAATGCCGATTATCCTAAACACCAGTGGAGGAGGCAAATTTGTTTTAAGAAAATTGTGTGGAACACATACCTCAGATTGTTTTCCATTTTTATTGTTTTTTATATTGAATTAACAACTTTCTCCTATTGTTGTTGTTCTCCTAATACACACACACATATATATTTATATAGGTGGAGTTTTATGAGGGTTTGAGAGGTTAATGATCTCCTAAAATTTTGAAATTTTTCATATATAAAATATAATTAAAAATTATAAGAAATATATTTTTACATATTTTTAATATTTGGTCCTCCTAGAGATGATAATGTTTTGTTTAATAAGATTTTTTTAATGGAGAATTATTACTATTTGGATGCTTTCAATTTGATCGTAAAAACTTTAGTAAAGTTCAGATGATGAAGAAATTGGACTTAGTTGATGCAAGCATGAAAACCGCGCTGCGTCGTGGATGGATTTTACACGCAAAATAATTTCAAAGATTATAATTTTTTACTCAAATAAGTTATGAGACCTATATATAATATACAAATCAAAATTCTATATAAGAATTTATTAGAACTTAGCAAAATTAAAAAAAAAAAAGAACTCTCAGTATTTTACATTATTTTATATTAATAGAAAATAAATATGTAAAAATATAATATTATAGATATAAGTATACATTATATATATATATATATATATTATATGTTCTAATTTAATAGTTCATTCTCATATAATTTAAAAGAAAATAATAAATGTAAGTGTACTACTAATACCATCAAACCAAAATGTATACACATACTTTAGTGTTTGACATTTTTTTTATTTTATTTTTTTATGGTGAAGTGTGAATCAAAAAAGTTATATATATATATATATATATATATATATATATATATATATATATATATGTTAGATCAAAATAATATAGGAAAATTGTTAATTCAATATTCAAAACCAGTAGAAAATGGAAAATCAATCTGAAGCTTGTGTAGCACACATTTTCCTTAAGACAAATTCGCCTTCTACACTGGTATTTAGGATAACCAACGTTTGTCTTCCAGGATACAACAGATTCCAAGTAGTTGTTGAACACACAACACCTACTTACAGTGAACTTTAACTTGTCACAACCTCTATCACTTGAGAAGAAGAAGGAGAAGAAAGAAAGAAACACTTCAAGAACAATCAAAGAATACTCTTCATCAACACTTCAAAATTCAAGCCTAAACCACCTATTTATACTAGATGGAGGAGACATGAGATTAATTGTGATTAATTTCCTTTAAAGGCTGTCAATAATGCTTTTGTAACTCTCAAATAATGGTGAAATTAATCTTTGAAACATTAGAAATTGACATTCCAAAAGACATGAAGCTCAAAAGTCCATTCTCGAACAGAATCCACACGGGCGTGTGGATCCACATGGGAGTGTGAATCTGCCTTGCTCTCCCCGCAGACACAACGACACGACCATGTGGATCCACACGGTCATGTCAGTGGCCTAGCCGTGTGGATCCACACGGGAGTGTCTAATTCACATGACCGTGTGGATCCATACGGGCATGGCAGATTGCCAACCGTGTGGATCAACACGGGAGTGTTGCCAAATTTTCCAGAATTAAAAAAAAAATAATTTGTAAAAATTGGGCTTGTTCAGGACGACGAGATTTTGGGCCAACATTCGTGTACGCAGGTCGCGCATCTACGCATTGGCCCATCTCGGCCCATGGATTTTCACCCCCCCTGCGCCTGAGTGCATGAGAGAGAGCCTTCCATTCTACTTTTCTTACCCATGCAAGAATACATCTCTATATATAAATACAAGTCCAACTTCAATTCTTAGTGATGTGGGACAAACTCCCACTCACTTTTCACCTTTAAATCTCCTTACCAAAGAGTTTACTTTGAGCTTCAATTTCTATTCACACATTTTCCATTTTGAGCATATGAATACATTAATTCATAATTTTCATGTCAATGAACATATATCCGGATCTTTTTCTCAAAACCGAGTTGTGAGACTCACCCGAATAATCTTCTCAAAATGACTCATAATCACAATTTTTCCAACAAAATGAACATAAATCATTGTAATTTCTTTTGCCAATACATTAATTACTTTATAGATATTAGATTGCACTGTTTATTAATTATATTACATTAAATTGTATGTAGAATCTCCCAACCTCTAGAGCTACTGATTAATAATTAATTAATTACAACCTATGGCCTACGTCCAAAACGTGAAATGGGTTGGTAGTAGCTAAGAGTTGAAAGGGCTTTAAATTGATTGATGCAAAAATTTAAATCCCAACTGTTTCTGTAAATGTGTCTCTTCAAGTGGAAATTCTAGATCTGTGGTGCATTTCGCTTTTTTCTGCAATGGGGCGGACCACTCCACATATAAGAGAAAAACTTAATTAGGTAATATTTATTCAAAAAAGTTATTTGAATCTTGGCCCCAAATTATATATGTTTATTAGATCATGAATCGTGAATTTTGATTTTATATTTAAAAAATTTAAAAAGAAAAGAATCCTGGTTCTTGATATTTAGATGTAAGTGAACATGGGTTAATTTGTGTAAATAGATCAGAGAACACCGTCAAATTATTGTGACATACAAGCTACAAGCCAAATTAACTACAAAAATAATTGCCTTTAAAATTTAAATAACAAATTTGTCTTATTAATTACTTAAGAGAAATAATTTATGAATAAATGTGTCCTCCAATATCTACATGCAATTGAAAAAAAAAATACAAATTAAGAAAATCTCTTCTTCCCACATTTAAATTAGGAAAGAAGAGAAACATATGTCTCCAAATTTAAAATTAAAAAAAGAAAAGAATATTCTGAATTGTTTCTATATCCTTACCCTTGATCGTCGTCATCTCTCCCCTCACGATTCGCCACTGATGTTACCTCCATATTCACAAATAAAATATAAGAAACCCATATTCTATCTATTCATATTGTAAGGATATAATTATTTTGCTGACTATTCCCTCTTTATCCATCAAATTCACAGTGAAAAATTGGTGAAGCAAATGTATTTAGGTCTCCAAAGATAATGTCATCACCTTCTGTGAAGCTACCGGATTCTTGGCAATCAAAGAAGGTCTGAATATCATCAGGGAAGCTCCGGCGTGGGGTTTTGGACTCCTGCGGCGTAAAAGGGCAATCATCGGCAGATGTTCTCTCTATCATTTCTTTGAACTTTGAGGACTGAAGCACTAGCCCTAATGCAGATGAAGCTGAGCCATTCCCGCCACCACTGTGGCTACTGAGCTGCCGTGGAGGCACGGTGGTACCCGTCGAGCTTGAGCTTTGTTGTTGGGAAGTGAAACTTAATCCAAGGTCTTGATCCTCAATAGGGTTTGCTATGTTATCGGCTGTGTTAGGGTTGTGTTGAGGGTTATTTTGGTCATTGGGACGTAGCCATTTGATGTAACGGCTAAGGTCAAAATTTGTCACAGCATTAAGTCCACGGTACTCAATAGCTGCCACGTCATAAGCAGTGGCTGCCTCTTCTTGAGTGGCTGCAAAGAGAAGTTATAAAAAATTATTATCAAGTGTAGTTTTGGGATAAATTAGTGATAATATTCTCGAGATTGGAGAACTTAAGAACTTAATTATTTGTGTGCAGATTTTGGTGAGGGGTTTGAAATTTTAAATGGCTTCACCGAAGCAGTTGGGTTTGGTGATCCATATCCTAACCAACCCGACTATTGAGTATAGACCCTTGTCCCACCATTTTGACTTAAACATACGTAATTAAATATAATTAAATAGTTCTTTTCTCACGGGATAGATCCCTTAAAAAATAAATTATTGTTTTCTTCCCAATCTGCATACTTGTTTTATACTAAAGTTTAATTTCAAAACTTGTACTAAGATTTAAAGAAGAGACCATTTTTTATCTCATTTTATCTTTTAAAATAAAATTACACAGTTTTAATTGTGAATTTTGTCCAAACCCTTAAATTTATGTGAATTGGAGCTTATAATTGAAACTTCAACAATAAAACTGAAAGATAAGTTGAGCAGAAGAAATTACCGTAAGTTCCAAGATAGAGATATTTGTTGCCAAAAACTCTGCCAATTCGAGCCTCCCATCTCCCATTATGATGGTGCCTGCACAGTATTTAGGACTACGCTCATTGTAATTTTACTCTATGATAATTATGAATATGTAATGAAGTAGTAATGAGTTATTTTCATATTGCAAGACAATCACTAACTTAGCTTATTGAATTAAATTTAAATAATTTCCAACATAATTTGCATTTGTAAATCCATATTTTAACCAAGTGCAATACCTTGCCACTCCTCTATATTTGGAAACCCCGCGAGAAAATCCACTGCTTTTCCTGGAAACCCAATTCATATCGAAGTGTGAAAATTGCGTACCCAACTCATAATACTACTTTAGTTAAATGCTAGCTAAATGTAAATTAATTACTTAAGCTGTATAAAAATTTGACAATTACCTCCTCAAGGATCCAATATACTCTTCTTTTGATTGACCCTCCATTTCTTTGAGCTCTTCTTCATAACTTGGCAACTGTTAAAAATTCAACATTAATGTGAATTAATAATTAAGAATTTTTTTTAACTTCCAGATATAATCATCAAGGCAATAAATGCCAAGGGTACTTCTTTTTTCTCTTTTTTGGGTACGGAAGTGAGAAAATTTACTGGGAAATTAAGGATGGTATCTTGTCCCCAGTATTTTAATGCAGCCAAGTCATAGGCATGTGCAGCAGCTTCTTCTTCATCATATGCCCCTAACCAACCATATCAGAAATTCAATAGTGTTTGACTTTGCTATGAGATTTACCAAATATTCAAAATTAATTAAGAAACATTCAAATTCAAGATTAGCTTTCAACTCTAAATGAATAATGAAGCAAGATTTTATAGTTAAAAGAATATTTCTTTTTTTTTTTAAAAAAATTTTTAGAAAAAGAAAAGTAAATGGAAATATCAAACTGTACCTAGATATACTGTAATTTGAGTCGGAGATCAGCACCACGATCATACATCAAAACAGAGAACAGCATCGATAAAACAATATAAATAATAAAAATAATCAGAAACAAAGTAAATAAATAAATAAAATTAAACGGGAAATGAAGGAAATGAGAGACAGGTGAAGATGAAGAAGAACCTTGTCTGCCTTTCTTGTTCTGTGATTCGTTCCAGCAATTTTTATCCCACAAATGGGCCTCATAACGTCCAGTCCATCGATGCCTAATTCAATTAAACCGAATAATAATAATAAAAGAAAAAATGAATGGAAATCAAACAATGAGCAAACACATTCAAAAGAAACCTTGTAACTCCACGGTAGATGGAGCTTCGTTGTGGAGGAGAGTCTCTAGGCACAGTTTTTCTGGTGCGTTTCGTCTTGGCTGCGGGTTTTGCACTGTTGGAGGTATTCCTCTGGGCTTTTTGCTGCGAGATTTTCGCCATTAATTAGCTCGTTTCTTTTTCTTTGCCAAGCTCACGTACAAAATGTGAATAATGGAATGTATAGAAAATGCTAAACCAATCGGAAGGGTATAAAAAGGAAAGAGAGGGTCTCTGATTTGTTCTGTTTGAATGCGTAATTGAAAGCAAAAAGCATAAAAGAAAGAGACAGAGAGAAGCAGAAGCAGGAAGAGAAGAGCCGGCGGAGATTTCTGTTGTTTAGTGGCCGTCTGTAAGCGGCTCTATGGGCCTTTGCCTTTGTCTTCCTCTCTTTGCTTTGCTTTCCCTTTATGGGGCTTTTATGTTTCTGTTTAAATATTCATTACGATTTTCATTAATTATTATCAATTTTTTTTTTTTAAAAAAAAATCAATTTTAATCATTTTGGGCAGTAGGGTTTGGTTTATTTATGGGTAGGGTGTGTCAAGAGTGTGTATTTATAAAATTAAATTATTAAATAATCAAATATATATTTAAATCGTTGGATATGATTTGGAATTTGTTTATATAAATTATTATTTAAATATAAATTTAATTACATTTTGGTTTAGTAATTTACTTTACGTATAGATTGAAGGAAATAAAGAATAATTATGATTGGAAATTAATAGTAATAAAATATATAATTTTATATGAATAATAGATCATCCTTTAAAAAGATAAGACGGTTTTGGCACCTTATTCACAAGACTTTTAAGTGACCATAAATATATTTCTAAAACTCGTCATCAATTTAATTATAAATATTTAGTATAAATATATATTTATTAAACAATTATATTATTGAAAATGAAACTTTTCTACTATTTTCTTTTGTTTTTAGTTTATTTGGCAATCGAATTGTACACTTCTACTATTTTCTTAGAGATGGGATGATGGGAACGTATACAATAAATATAAATGAAGTAATTAAGGAAAAAATATTTTAGAGATGAATAAGTCAATGTGTACATACGAGGAGGCTCAGCATGGGTAAGCAACCAAAACATTAACAAACCAAGTGTTCATATTATTAATTTTTTTTTACATAAAAATAATTAAATTTAATTTTTTTTTGTATAAAAATTATTGTTGGTCAATAGGCTGTCCGGATATTAAGCCACTTCATTGCCATATCACTGTTATATAAGTGACACATGAGCATTTAAGCAGCCTACTAAAAAGGGATGTGTAATAGATCGGTTCGGTTCAAAACTGAACCGAAAAAATCGAAAATTAAATTATTAAAAATTTATAAACTGAATCTAACTAAACAAAAAAAATCGGTTCGGTTCATTCGGTTTTATATATAATATAATATATTAAATAACATATAATTTATTTAAATATAAATATTATATATTATAATATATAATTATATATTTTAATATATAGTAAATTATATATATATGTATGTATAAAAAAAATATTTTTAATATAGATTCGGTTTAATTATTTTAGTTTTGTGACTTTTTAAACCGAACATAACCGATTAATATATAAAAAACTAAACCAATTAGACCGAATTGATATTGGTTCGATTCAGTTTTGTTTACGCTTACAACTGGCTGGAAGTAATTTTTATATAATAAAAATTAAATTTAATTATTTTTATATAAAAAAATTTAAATAAAAATAATACAAAATTAAGTGATGATAATTAACCTTGAAACCAATGAATGGAAAGAAGCTTTTAAAGTGCCACCAAATTCTGGTGCGCTATATTTAGCGGCGTACGCCTGGATTTTCAATACACTGCATTAAAACCTGGATATATATACTACTAACTTTTTTTGCATTTTTAACCAATTACTTGATGTAATTCTTTCTTTTTTAATTTCATTTTTGAAATATTTATTAACATTTTCACATATAATTTCATGATAGTTAATTAGAATTATTTTTCTAATTGAATTAGCTTTTCAAGGATGCATGGTTGGATTCCATAAGTTCATTTTATTATATGATTTCAAAATTATCAATTTTGTAATATTAAACTATTTATACATTTACTTTTAGGAGGTAAAATGAAATGACATTGAGTTTTTTTCTCTTTAATAAAATGTTTTAAATATAAAATATTTTTAAAATTTGAAATATAATATTTTGTATTTTCATGGATTTGTTCACTGTAAATTCATAGTAATTTACAATTCATTGACTTACATGAAACTAATTAAATGGTTATTAAAGAGACTACTTGTACATGCTCATTTCTAATTTTTCACCTTTTAAATTAGTTGTTGGATGAATTAATTAATCCAACACTCCATTTCAACGATTTTAACTAACTATTTAAAGTTTGAGTGCATACTCAAAGTAGGATGCCATTATCTTAAAAATTTTTCCTTTTTAATTCTATCTAGTATGATTAAAATTAATTTCAGTCTGTTGACATATAGACTGAGGACGTACGTGATTTCGAAAAAAATATAAGTAATTGAATTTGAGAAAGCATATCAATCCATTTTGACAAGAATTATTTAATATTCGGGTGAATTTTATCAACAATAACTCATCTATGCAATTTATAATAATTCAATTTTTCAAATATTATTTTAGTTATAAAATAAAAGTTGAGATAATTTTATATTACAAATAATTTTTGAAATACTGAATTGTTACAATTTACATAATTGAGTTACTATCGGTGAAATTCACCATTGAGTATTCTATAGTTAATTAAACTATATATTAATTTAAATTAAAAATATTCATTAAAAGAACAAATTAAAGCACTCTCTCTTAAGTTTGCAATACAGAGTACTGGTGCAGAACGAAAATTAATGAAACATCATTTAATGAAGGAATCAGCTGATTCAGATATTGAAAATTTAAAGAACAGTGTCCGAGTGAAAGAAGAAGAAGAAGAAGACTGTTGAAGCTTTAAGATCTCAATCGAACGCAACTGGATAATGGGGCCATACGTAATTTGGGCTATACCCAAGAGTTCATTTGCAACTCGGCCTTTTCTATATATATCCATTTTCAGTTATTTATATACCAATAATAAGTTTTAGTAAAGTGATAAGAGTATAAAATTTTAACTTATAACCTCCGATTAGTTGATAATATGCAGAGAGCTTGTCATAATCTTAAATATTCAAATCTCTTGATTATGAGAAACGGATTTATAAAAAAAAAAAAAAACTAAATAGCTTTTCTTTTA
The DNA here is from genome assembly GCA_949630135.1 of Balakata baccata. NCBI lineage: Eukaryota > Viridiplantae > Streptophyta > Magnoliopsida > Malpighiales > Euphorbiaceae > Balakata > Balakata baccata. Next base: position 54,883 of record CATIWF010081194.1, on the reverse strand, counting down.
TTCGGAAGTTTACATTTTGGTTATGCTTGAATTGAGATATTTTGAATAATCTATGAATTTATGTCAAATTCATTGTTTATCTACTTAAAAAATGTCAAAATCTATTATCCACCAAAATCTTTCGTTTTTGAATAATTTGATTTTCTGGGAAAGTTCAAAATCCATGAATTTTTATTAATAAATAATTGTTGCCAGATTTTTTTTACTCCAAAATTATCCATAATAATTTAATAATATTTTAAAATTATTCTTAATCATAAAAAAATAAAAATTAATTTTCTTTTAATTTCAACTAATAACTTTATTATTATTATTATTATTATTATTATAGTATTAATATGCATTAAATTATTAATAAAAAATATTTTTTTAACAATGCAATTAAACATTATAACATATGATAACTTTATTTTTTTATTTTTCAACTCTTAAAATTTTTAAGTATATAGTGAAATTGATTATATCTGATTAATTAATAATAAATTATCAATATTTAATAAAGGATAAAATTGAAAATTAATTGCTAAATCCATATATTGTTGTCATTGAACTAAATATGAGTATAAAAGAAATTACATTATCAATTCATGAATTTTATAATCAAACAAAATGATGAAATTATTAGAATCTATAGATTTAAAATCCATAAATTTTATGAATTTTATAGATTTTAAATTCTCTTTATTAAAAGGATACACTTGTATATTATAATCAAAGAATTAGTAAAAATAAAGAATTAAAGGCTAAAAGACTAGCTGAAATTGAATAGCAAGAGGACAAATTTAGCATGAGGGCACTTGTTTCCACAATATCCAAAAATATTTACAAATATCATTTTTAATTCTTATAAAATTTTTCTATATATATAGTATATTGTTTCCGCTTAAAAAATCAATTTAGTTATATAAATTATTTTATTAACGTTTGTTGTATACGATTATTAGATATGTGACTCATATTCGTAATAATATATTATTTTATTTATAATGAATTATATATTATTATGATATTTTATTTATAATAAATTATATGAGTGTATATTTATTTCATATTATTTTATAATATTTTATTCATAGTAAATAATGAGTTTATAATTATCTCAAATTTAATAATACTTTGTAATATTATAACTCATATAAAAATTACTAATTTTTTCGTTATTAAAAGTCATATATAGTAAGTACTTTATGGTCATTTTGTATGTCTCTCCAATTTTCGTTTTCTATATATATTATGATGATTATGATTTATTTTATATAGTAAATTATTAAAAAAAATACAAAGGAAGTTATTTATTTTTTGATATTTATTATTTTATTTAATATTTTATTTTCTCTTTTCTCTTTTTTATTTTTTTTTATCTCAAATATTTCTTTTACCCACTTATCTTTTACTATTTCTTTTTATTTTCCGTCGTTTTTCGTTTAGTATTGGAAAAAGAGAAATGAAAAACCACAAGCAACAAACAAATAAAACTTGTTGCAAATAAAATCAATCTCTTATTACTTGCAAGGTTAGTTTTAAAATTTTAATTTTTTTTATTTTTTACATATTTTTCAATTATCTTATTGTGATAGTTGATTAGATATTATAGTACTATTGGTATCTAAATTTTTTGAATTAAAAATATATATTCTTTGATGTTTGGCCTAATATTGATATTTAGCTTTTAGTTTAGTTTATTTCTCAAATTTAGTGTCTTATTTTTAATTGTGAAATTAGTATTATATTTTAATGAAATGAAATTAAAAAGATTCTTTGTTGTTTTTTAAATTAATAGCATTATTATTTATTGAAATGTCGAATATAAATATTTTATTACTTAAAAATTAAAATTTGACATTTAATTTGGTTTCTTTTCCCAAATTTTATTTTTTATTTTTAATTGAAAAATTAATATTAATTTTTATGAAATAAAATTAATTTTAATTTTGATTAGAAGAATACTTGTCTTAATAATATTTTATTATTATATTAGTAACTTAATTATTTATTTTTGTTATGTTGTTTTTTTAGAATATCCATAAAAATTTATTTGCGAAGACTTTTACTTCAATTTTGTATTACATGATATATTTGATTATAAAATTTATAAGATATTTTTTTTTTCTATGTTTGAAAGTCTAATATTACTTACTAATGTGATTTATTACAAAATTACTTGTATATTTTATTCATAAGTTATTTATATATGATTTTTAATTTATTATTTATTAAGTTAAATTTGCCCCATTGAAAAAAATTTATAGATCCATTCTGAATAGGATATATAAACATTTAATGAAGTCACACATATTTTAGTTAACATTTAAATTTAAATTATTAAATATAAAATTATCAAATCGTAAATTCTTTATCCACAAACTTATAATAAAATTTAGGGTTTTAGACGCAAAATCTCTATTTTTTTTTAGTATGATTTTAAATTTTACCCATTGAAATTCCAAAAATTCAGCTGAAGAATATTCATTTTCAATTTTACCCATTTAATTCTTTATCTTTTCTCTTTTTCTTCTTCTTATTCTTCTCTCATTTTTTCTACTTTATTACCAATTCTCTCAACTATCTAAATAACCTCCATTAATCACAAAATTTGAATCACGACTAGTTTTTCATTTTCTTATCATTCTGGTGATATTATTTTTTCAAAAATTCCACTAGATTTGTGAGATTAGTAAGGAAAAAATATTTTATCAAGGCTGTTCTCTTATTTCTCCTATTTTATGGCTTTTTTTTGTTGCAATTTTGACATTGGAAATAAGCTCATATAGTAAAAAAAAAAAACCTTAGATTGAACAATTTGAGCTCTAAAAACTATCGTTTGAGGGCTAATCGGACAATGAAAAATCAAATGTTAAGCTACCATATATGTTTCTCATATTTCACATATTTTTTTCTCAAATTTAATACCGAAAATGAACTCAGAGGGTCAAATTGGACTGGACAGTTTAATCTCCAAGAACCACCATTTTGATGGCGGATTGAGAATAATTCTTTTACTCGCTGTACATATAATCTACATATAACTAATATATAATATTTTTTGCAGAGATAAATTTAATCTACATCACTTGTTATAACTTGATTATACGTAAGCTATATGTACATTATATGTGTTGATATATATAACCCATATATAATTAACATATAGCAAACATATAACATAGTTTGTCTTTATTATTATTATTTGGAAATCGATTGTTCAAATGTACATATTTTGAGACCAAATGCGACGTACTCATTAGAAATCTAGTGTTTTAGTGATCAAAATGGCGTTGGAATGACCGACATATATTTTTGGAAGTAATAAAAGTGAAAAATTAAAATAAATATATATTTTTTAAAAATTAATCGAATAAAATCGAAAGTTAGGATTAAATTGTAAGAATATAATTTTTGCTCCATTGTCGAAATAACTAGAGAAAATAAGATTTAAGTACGAATTAAATTGAAAACAGAAAATGTGAGGACTAAAAGACAATTATGGAGGAAATCAGCATTAAATAAGATTTAATATAAAATTTAAAATTTATTCATATACACATGCAAGCCACCGCTTGTCCAACCATGCTCACAGATGTCATCATAATTTTATATTAAAATGAAAAAAAAAAAAATGGACACACTTTCATCTTTTACCATAATATAAAATTCCTACACTGTTCTTCATTTTAACCGAGTTTTTTTCCTTTCTTCTACCACGAACTCGGCCCACCTCTTCCATTATTCTTTTATTTCATCCCTCATTTTCTATGGCTAAATAAGGTAAACTTTCTTTTTAAAGCTATTTCTTTGCAACTATTTGAAATCGGAGATGCGATCCCCTGTGAGCAGGGACTCTGAAATCGGCACCAAGTTCCGGTGAAGCACCGTCGTGTCATTTTGAAGCTGGGCTATCTCCAAGTCTATATCCAAGCAAATAACTCGCTGGAAGCTTTTTGTTTGTGCAAAACTGATCAATTAGCTTCCAAGGCGAATCTCCGATGAAGCCGATGCGGCTCCAATTCTATGCTTCCTATCTGCAACCTTATTCTTAACCAAATCACACCTTGCAATACATTTTTCAAAGTTTGACCCAATAATAAATCAAATGGGAGTTTTTTGGGAATGCGAAAGGATGATGGTAAAATTCAAAAACACGGTTGTAGGTTTATGAAAATAAAAGACGCGGCGCTATGTATGGAAAAATTCTTTAAAAATTACGATTTGGAGTAATTTTCTCTAAAATTTAAATAGTTAAAAGAAGGGCCCAAGCCCGTTAGCTTTCTCAACGAGTAAATTAAAATTTAAAAATTTAATTGAGAGATTAATAAATTAACAATCGGAAAATTTAGAAGCAATTATTATTATTATTTCTTTTCTTCAAAAAATTATTATTATCATTACTATTTTGAGGAGATATGCTGACGAAAGATGTTGCAGTGAGTGGGACCATGAAATGGGTTTATCTTAGAGTTTAGACTCACAGCACGACATGACATCGTGGTCAACGGGAACTTTGTCTAAATCTAGCAGTCACCAAATTGAAATTTGGGTGCATGCGAGAGGACTCAGAGGAGAACAATTTCTATCGCCGTTTCATACAAAAATGGCTACCAAAAACATACCTTGAATCGAATTTCGATAGTACCCAGTTCGCGAATTGCACCAGAGAAGGAACCCATGGAGGTTTCTGAGATAGAAAATACCAAAGATAAGGGGTTCTTGGATTTGGTATTAAGGCCTGCGCAATGGTTCAAATTGCTCGCTCATGAGCTGCATTGGAGCTTCGTTTTGGGAGTTGTGATCGTGTACGGTATCAGCCAGGGCCTCGGCATCGGGTTGAGCAAAGTTAGTACTCAATACTACATGAAGGATGAGCAGAAGGTACAGCCCTCTGAAGCACAGCTCTATTTTGGGCTGCTTCAAATTCCTTGGATTGTTAAGCCTCTATGGGGTCTCTTCACTGATACTCTTCCTATTCTTGGATATCGCAGGCGTCCTTATTTCGTTTTTGCTGGTATTTTCTTTTGTGCCTTTTCATTTCATCTTTTTTTTTTATATACGGTGACTAAGATTGCTTATATGTGTATTTCAAAAAAAAAAAAAAAGATTGCTTATATGTGAATTAGGATTAAGTTTTTGAGGTTTGTAGCTGGTTTGCTTGCAATTAATGTGCTGTTAGCTCTGATTTAGAGCTGTAGAACTTCTTTCTTAATAGTTTTTGATCTTGATGATGAAATGAAAATGTCAATTAAGTTGTGTATTTCAAAAGCATGTCTTCCTCCATTTACAGTGTCCTTTTTTCCTACTAATTATCTGAAAATTGTTCTGTAAAAATGACTTCCTTCATGACTTGCAGGTTTTCTTAGTGCGATTGCAATGCTTATGCTGTCACTACAGAAAAACCTGCAACTTGTGTTGGCTCTATTATTTCTAATGGCTGGAAGTGCTGGTACAGCTATAGCAGATGTAACCATCGATGGTTGTGTTGCACAAAACAGTATAACTCATCCTGCTCTAGCTGGCGATATGCAAAGCTTGTGTGGAATCAGCTCATCCATTGGGGCACTTGTGGGGTTCACACTTAGTGGCTTTCTGGTTCACATTATTGGCCCTAAGGTTAGTTTTTGTTCATGTTATGACAGGTTATATTCAATAACCAGCATAGTCTAATTACTTGCCTTTTACACCTGTTAATATCCAATTATTTTAGCCAGACATGAAGGCCAATAACATTACTGCCCCAGCAGCGAACATTGGTCAGTTCTAATTTGTTAGCTCCAATCATTAGTAAAAGGAGAAAGGAAAGAATCAGATGTGCAGGTTGTTTGCAGTTGGAAGAAATTTCTGATCCCAATATATGATATTACATTGTGATATCCATATCTGCAATTATTGGTAGATAAGATATTTCTTAGTATTTTGCAGTATTCTGCCATAAATTCAACCAAATCAACAAGGATAGATGAATTTGCCCAACTTATGTTTTCATGTCGAGTTTGTGAGACTGGATATTGTTGGTTTTTTTTATGAGTATGGTATATAGAATAGAAGGGAAGAAGCTAGAAGCTAATAACTAAAAATATACTTCCATTATTTCATTCATAGCATCTTACATATTCATACTAAAAATTCTAACAAACTTAATCAAACTTGATTCCTAAATATTCTAAATCATATCACAAAATCATGATAACGTAATCAAATCCATATAAAATAGCATAAAATCAAATCATATCCTAACTTAATTAAATCATATCATAACTTAATCTTTCTAAAAACAACATTTGAGGCATAAATTTAACACTCCTCTTTGCATTAATTGCTGTTTTTTTAGCATGACTTAGTTATAACTTATGACTTTTTATGGTTCATCTAGTTATGAGGCATAGACATGGTTATGATCATAGGCATGACATTTTTGTTTACATAGTTATTGGCATGGGCATATTTTTGTTGTCATAGGCGTAGGCATGTGAATATTTTTGTTTGTATGAGCATGGACATGGTAATGGGGCAGAGGTATGACATATTTGTCATAGGCATATCATTGAAACAAGTTGGGATAACTCTTTCTACTCTTGTTCTTTGGCTTCATCTTCTTGTTGATTTTTGCATATCTCCTTCTCCATCTAATCCAAGCTTGATAACTTGACTTCCTTCCCATATCTTCTCTATCACTGACCCGTAAGAAACATGACTTTGATACCATGTCGTGGTTTTTTTTATGAGTATGATATATAGAATAGAAGGGAAGAAGCTAATAGCTAAAAACTTGTTATACTTCCATTATTTCATTCATAGCATCTTACATATTTATACTAAAAAAACTGACAAACTTAATCAAACTTGATTCCTAAAAATCTTCTACTAAATCATATCACAAAATCATGATAACATAATCAAATCTTCATATAAAAAAGCATAAAATTAAATCATATCCTAACTTAATCTTTTTAGAAACAGCATTTGAGGCCTAAATCTAACAGATATGTTACAGTTTAGACCTTCAGAAGAAAGGGTCTAAGCTTTCAATCGTCAACGGAAGATTGGATATGTGAAGTTTGAGGCTAGAATTGGCTGTGTTTATGGCTGGAATATGAAAATTAGGTCTCTGGAGTTTTTTGGCAGCAGCAATTTATCAATGCTTTGGTTTCAATTGAAGTTGACTAATAATTGGAAGTTGGTGAAATCATGCTGGTTTTTTAGGTTTTGTAGCAGTGGCAGGTAATAGTTGGTGGTGAATATAATGAGATGTGAAGAAGTGACTATTATGTTGGCTAGTTGTTCTGAACAGTTCCCAGTTGAAACGTTAGAGAAAGAAATAAATAGTATGAATTTTCGAAAGTGTACATGGAATGGAAGCAAACAAGAGAAAATGGGGAAGTTCTACACTAGGTATACATATTTCCAAAGTGGAATTAAAAGGTCTCAATATCCAATTAAAAAGAAAAGAGTGCTGAAACTATAAAAAATTGATATACATATGGATAACTTTAATTCTCTAAATATCGAAAAATTGAAATATTGGAAAAAGGGCTTGGATCGTAAATATAAATAACCTTCCAGACTTCTAGAATTTATTAAAACTCAGAGCTAGTTGAGAACAGCTCCTATTTTATTTCCTTTTTATTTGCAGCATCAATTTGAGTTCCTTTTGCAGAACCTAACATGTTCTAATAATTCAGTCATGGTAAGATAAATCTGGTTCAAGATGTAAAATTCTGTTTTCTGATGGTGCTAGATTGCTTTCTTTATTTTTCCTTTGTTGACCTGTTATGATGCCACTATTACCTGGTAGGGTGTCTTTGGGTTGCTCAGTATCCCAGCTGGCCTTGTCATTTTGGTCGGAGTAATGCTAGGAGAATCCCGTGGGCATAGATTTTCTTATAGAGGAGTAAGGTTACTTTAATTTGACTTGGAACATTTGATTTTGCATCTTGCTTCTAGTCTCATGTGAAGCCTTTAATTTTAGGTAAATGAGAAGTTTCTGGATGCTGGTAAGGCTATGTGGACAACACTCAAATGTCGTGATGTATGGAAGCCATGTTTGTACATGTACATATCTCTTGCTGTGAGCTTGAATGTCCATGAAGGAATGTTCTATTGGTATACAGATGCAAAGGAAGGTCCATCTTTCTCACAGGTATCTCTTCATCTACCTATTCTTTTACCTATTATACTACAACAACTGTAGCTAGTTTGAGACTAGGTTTTAGTTGAGTAGGTTCCAGACTTTGATGAGTACTTCATGTAGGATATCAACAGCTTTACTTGACAAATGTAAAACTCATGTCTCTTCAAACCAAAGGAATTCTTGATGTATTATGACTTTGCCTACAAAAAGCCAAAATCAAAACATGGATTCTCATATTCAATTCAACAGTGCCATACAAACAGAGCAGTTGCATGGAGAACTCTCACATACTCCGTTTTTGCAAGGACAAAAATAGAACGTCTGCGTGGGTGAATATGATTCATGTGTTTGTTAACTAATTCAGGGTAACAACACATACTTCTAGAGCCTAAAACTGAAAATTATTGCCAGAGGACTTTTAGAATGAGGGTCAATGGATGTGTGTTTCAATGGGAAAATTGTCCATAAGCCACTAATAATAAAATGAAAATTCTTGGTGAAAATTAACTAGAACTATTTGGATGTACGATGCAATTTGATAGTTTCATTTGATGTGATTTTATTGAATCTAAGTGCAGCCAGTATGTGGTATTGAGCGCATCTCCACTGCCATTCTATTTTTAGGAGTTTTGATTTACAACATGATGCACTCTGAATATTTTTTTACACAGGAGGTTGTTGGGTCCATATTTTCAGTGGGTGCAGTTGGGTCTCTCTGTGGTGTGCTTATCTACCAAAATTTGTTGAAGAATCACCCTTTTCAGGATATACTTTTCTGGTCTCAGTTGCTGTATGCTGCATCAGGATTGCTAGACTTGATACTGGTATTGCGTATAAACTTGCAAATTGGTTTACCTGATTATTTCTTTGTTGTGATTGATGAAGCTATCCATAGAATGATTGGACGCATTAAATGGATGCCTCTTCTGGTACTTAGTTCCAAGCTTTGCCCTGCTGGCATAGAGGGTACTTTCTTCGCTTTGCTCATGTCAATTGATCATGTTGGTATGCTTTCATCCACTTGGGCTGGGGGTCTCGTACTCCACACCCTGAATGTAACACGAACACAATTTGACAACCTTTGGATGGTCATTTTGATCCGGAGCATTTTGAGAACGGTTCCAATTAGCCTACTGTTTCTGGTACCCAGAAGTGATCCCAACTTACCCATCCTGCCAGCAGAGATGTTGAAGACCAAAAAAGGCGAAACTGAAAACCTCGAGATGGCATCCCTTGTTGACAGTTCTTGAATTGAATGAAGGAAAAATGACTGTAGGAAATTGTTAGTTTCTACTTGATGACTAGTTATCAATTCCTCCTGCCATCAAGGATCAGTCTGCTACTAGCTGAAAAAGTGACAAATTTTTGGGCTGAAAAGCCACACAACGTGGTTCAAACATAAAAGAATGTATTTTTAGACGCTGATTACTTTCTACTCCAAAATAGTCAACAGAATCGAATGCCAGGCATTTCTTTCAATCTAAGCATCAAGCAGACAATTTTTTGCATATAGCCATGTACTATACTAATATTTCCGATAGGCGATACTTTTAGCGTACGTCAAGGTCAAAATAAACCATTAATTCTGCTGGAACAGGTGAGACCTTCAATTTGTCCCGAACGCTGTTGAATAGTTTTGCTTATCCTCTTCAGCATGCTTATCGCTTAGGAGGCGTTTGGTTAATGGGAAAAAGGGTGGGAATGAGAATCATTCTTTCCAATTTCCATTATTAGTGTTTGGTTAGCAAAAAAAATAAAAAAAGTGATGAGAGTGAGATTTTTTCATCAACGGGAATCGCTCATTCGCCTTTCTCTCGAAGAATTAAATATTTCATTCTTATGGAAATCAAGTCTAATTAAATATAAATTACAATTATTTTTTATTTTTTTAATATACTCTCAATTAATATTAGAAGATATTATGAAAAATATATAATTTTAATAATATTAAATTATTTTTTCAATAATGATAAAATTAAAAATATAATTATCTTAAATAAATATAATTTATATAAAATTTAAATTCAAATAATTCTAGAGTCTCTTCATATTTTATTTTAGAAAAAATTATGTTATTTTATTGTTGATCTACAAATTACATTTTAAAATAAATATATTATATAAATATGATAATTTAACCAAACCTCATCCTTTAATAAATAAAAAAGAAGCAAATAACATGTTAAAATCATCATTTTCAGCTTTGAACCAAACGGGTCCTTAGATTCCAGAGTTAATTGCACTCGTGGTTACTGAACTTTATATTATTTTCATTTAAATGACCAAAATTTTTTTTACGACATAAAAATAATTAAACTTAATTTTCATTGTACAAAAATCACTTTTGGTCAATAGAATGTCCAGATGTTGAGCCATATTACTGCCACCTCATTGCTATATAAGCGACATATAAGCATACGGACAACTTACTGACCGAAAGTGATTTTTGTACAACAAAAGTTAAGTTCAGAATATCAAAAAAAAAAAACGTTAGGTCATTTAAATAAAAATAATACAAAGTCAGTGACCACAATGCAATTAACTCTTAGATTCCGTGTATAACTGATCCTTGAAACTTTTGTTCGCATTTTATGTTATTTAGTAGTAAGAAATGAAATTTACTGGGGCATTATGTGAAAGACTGATACTTCAGGAACTCATTATTTGATTATCTACGGAAGGGTGCCGTTTGCAACCTATTATCTTAAATATACACTTCGTTTATATATATATATATATGCATACAATTCTTACAAGGAAAATATAAAACTGGCACAGTTTTATTGTGTCAGGAAGTAGCATACTATTACAGTCTAGAATCGCCCAAGAAACAGGAAATTTACTGTTACAAATTCTATATCTCACCCCAAAAGCAACCATAGCCATTATATGTGATAGAAAAGAAGCAAAATTGCAGGTCAATCATATGTTGTACCAACATAAGAAAATGCATCAAAGAAATAAATATATTCACAAGCACACTTAATACTTTTGGAATCATGTGCTGATCAGTTGAAACTGCAAGCTTCTTCAGCAAATCCTAACTTGGATTCCTTAGTATCATATATCACCCTTTGGTTTCTCTGCTGATAATTTGCTAGTATAGAAATTTCATCTTCGAAGGAGAGGCTAGCAAGAGCCAAGCAAACCTGAGATGCGTCAGTCTTGACAAAGTAGAAAATCCCAATTACATCGACATTTAGCTCAGCATCTCCCTCAAAATGCATTCTGATTGTAGGAATATCAACTTCTTGATATCCACTAAGGTTAAAGCACGTATCCAAGATAGAAAAAGGCGGTGCAGAAGGAAACCCAGAAAATTGTTTCAGAAACTCTGCTTTCAGAACCCTGTAAATTGAAGGAGGAAGCCTGGTGATTACTGTTCCTGAATCGATCAATATTCCGCCTTGACCAAAGCCTGGAGCTTGCAAAGCCATCCCACCGATGCTAATGCCGGTGAGGTTGAGAAAGTAGAACGTAGGTAGCCGCGGATTGGAAATCATTCTTGTGTAAGAAATAGGAGTTGTGTTCTTGTAAACTGAAGAATTACCACCCAGAACTAAAGAACCTGAAGCATCAGCTCCTGTATTCGGTAAACAATATGAGAAAACTCCTCGAAAAATCGCAGAAGTTTGTGAAACCAGTGACAGATCACTCCTTCCTAATCCCATGAGACCTGAAGCCCCTCCAAAGAGACCTTTATTATTCCTGCCACAGCCAAAAATGAAATTCCTGACAGGAGTAGCCCCTAAATTAAGCTTTTCTGTGCCTAATTCGCCGCGAGAATAAGACCCATCGCCATAGTTAACAACATAATTACAGGCTAGTGAATCACTCCCACAGACACCAGAATTCCCAGTTGCAGATTGGAGAGATTGACAAGTTGATGAGTTGCATAAAATTCTCTGGTATGAATGGGATACTGAAGGGTCGAAAAGAGGATCCTGTTGATTATAACATAGTCTGCAAGGTTGACATTGAACCCATGTTAAATCACTTCCTGTATCTACAATCACTGTCAGATTTCGACCCCCTAATTCAACTCTAACAATGTAATTCAATGTCTGAAGTCTTACACCAGAAACTAATGGGATTTCAGTATCCCCAGCATCTAAATTATTTCCAGAAATTATTATCTTTTTGATTCGAGATTGAAGTGACCGTACACGAAGATTGTCAAGAATCAATCTTTCTCTCAGCTTCTTGTTCCAGTCGCTAATCTGTCCTGAACAAGAATCACTGTGCTTCATTTCCAATATGGTTGCACCTTTTTCCCATTCTAGAATTCCAAACAGAATTAAAAAAAAAAAAAATCAATCGCAAAAACAAAAATTTCTTTTTTCATAATTAATGTGAAGCATTAAAAAAACTAAATTCTGCATGCAAGTCATTCATGTATATCTAAGAGTATTAATTAATTAGCTCTGATATCCAGTATCTAACCAAAAACAGTTAATTACAAAAAGGAAATTAGTTGAAAGATAGTGAAGTACAGAATTCAATAATAGCCTAAATATTGCAAAGAAAAGTAAAGTGAAGTCAAGGGCGCAAGCTTTTAAACAAAGCTAAAGGGAAAGAGAGAGACCAATGATGTTTTGTTTCCTTTAAAGCACGAAAGCAGTTGTTATAGATTCTAGCAAGAAAAAACAAGGGGAAAAAAAGAAAAGAAAAAAGGAAACCAGTAGTAGATTACAGATCCCAAAGTGGAGAATAAAATAAATTAAGAAGCTAAAAGAAAAAGAGACTTTAGTCAAGACCCATATATATATATATATATATATATACAATGCCTTAATTAGCTTTATATATATCTTTTTTCTTTTTCTTCTTTACTTTTCTTTTTTACTCTTTTTTGTAGGACTCACTTGATTGCTGGGAATGACAACTTGAACTATCACTATTCTTCTGTTTCCATTGAAACTCTTGCAGGCTGAGGACTTTCTTCTGTAGAAAACTTTGAACAGCAGTGGTAACAGTAAGAACAATAACAAGAAGGAAAAGAAGAGAGCGTTTTGCATCCACCATTGTTGAGGACAAGAGATAAGAAATGAGTCCTAATAAAAGTGAGAAGAAGAAGAAAAAATGAAAAATCTGGGTATGTATGTGGGAGAGAGAGAGAGGGAGAGGGAGATTCTTGGGAGTTGGAGTTTGGCAAGAGAACAAAAGAGGAAGGGCTGGATTAAGGTCCCACTGGTGCATGAGAAATTATTGGGGATTCACGTGCACATTCGCACAGCAGTAGAAAAAAAAAATATTAAAGATAACAAATAATTTTGTATGTTTATGTAGGCAATAGTAGTGGTGGGTGGTGGGCTGCTCTATTCAACTCCTTGATAGAGATATCCACACAATATATAAAGTATATATTTGTTTAATTTGTAGGTTTAGCAAGTGGCTCATCCCAAAATCAGGACGGATTTAGAATTTATATTCATTAATTTATTTAATATAATAAATTAAAAATTATATAGAGACAATCAATATATAAAAAAATATAAATTATTTCATAATAAATTGCATTAGTAAGTAATATAAGATTTTCAAATATAAAAAATACTTTCTAAATTTTATAGTCAAAAGTAGGGGGCGTAAAAGAGTGAAGCTATTTATGAGCTTAATCGATTCGTAAAGAGTTAATCGAGTCAAGCTCGATTATTACATTACCCAACTTATAAGATTGGCGAGCTTAATTGAATAGTTGATTTATTATTATTCATTAATTTACTTTTATTTTCTTAGTATTTAAATATATTCGAGTTTAATCGAGAGGAGTTAACTCGCATATTAAAATCGAGTTAAGTATACTATTTATTAAAAATTTTAGTTAATTCGAATTTGAGTAGCTCAAATATTTTTAAAGTCAAACTTCAAACAATTAGAAAAAAAAAAACTTGATTAAGTTCAAATTTTAAGTTTTTTAATCGAGTCGAACTTGAAATTGCATTGACTCGATTCAGCTAGATTACATCACTAGTCAGATGATAATTTCAAGAAGATACTCTATACAATATTAAAGTAAACATTTATGTAGAAAATTAATTATTAGTATTCTAAAAAAAGTAACATAACAAAAACAAATAAATAATTAATATATCAAGAAAGACCAAAAAATAATATATCTCTTTATATATTTTTTAAAAATTACTACATAAAATATATAAAATTAAATTTATTTTCAAATGGAGGCAATATTTATATACACAAAAAATTTCTAGGAAATAAAAAAAACATTAGAAAACATTTTAGGAAATTGTGTCCATACTGAAATCGTCCCTTCCCAAATTATTATCCTATAGAGTCTTAAATTGTAGAGTTTAGTCTTATTATATTGATGGGCATTAATTCTTACATATAAGAATTGTAGGAGGTATGAAATTTTAGTTTCTTTGATTGTCACGGTCCACTAATATTAATTAGAGATTTAACTCCTTTAGAATATCTCCAATAATATTCATATTTCTCTCATCATTTATATTTAGGAAGTTTTAAACTTTTCAACTCTATTTTCTTTCTTACTTATTTTACTCTCTAAAATTTATATCATCTTTATTTATATTTAAAAGCTATAAAAAGCACTTTAGCAATATTTTATTTTTTTTTTCATTTCTTTTGTTTTTTTTTTCTTTTTATTCCTCTCTTTTCATTTTTTTAGATAATTTTATTAACAAAAAAATCAAAATAAAGCGTGAGATAAAAAGTATTATTAGAATACACATAATTTTCAAAATAAACTAAAATAGAAAATGAATTTTTTATAATATAATGGGAGTAAAATGAGAATAATTGTTAGAGATACTTTTATAACATATATTACATAACCCACCATCTTTTGAGCCACTTAATTAAAAAAGAAAAGAACTTCAAAAATATTTGAAGTACAAGCTAATATATATTAAAAAGAAACGAAAAAACGTCAATGGATTTTGCCCTAGCGGCATAAGGGAGTTGGCACATTGTAGAAGGCTAGATGGAAATGCAACCTCATTTCATATCAAAGAGAAAAATGAAATGAAAGCAATAGTGGGTAGTGGGATATGAAACTGTAGTGATTTACAGCGATTTCATTGGTTCTCCCAAGGACTTCACCCAACAGGGAATTTCATCTGTCATACAGCTTATATATATATAAGGGTGAGAGAGAGTGTGTGTAGATGGTTGGGGGAACATGTTGAGGCATGATGTGTGTCCCTTTTTATAATGGGATTGTTTTGCATATTCATTTTGTACAATAGCAGTATATAATAGGAGGTAATTATTTCCTAATATATATAATCAATGTGTTAAATTTTTATTAATATTAGTAAATGATAACAAAAAAAAATTCGAATTTGAGATATTTTATAATTTTTACAAGTGAAAATATTAATACTAATCGAGCTGATTTGTATATTTGTCATTTCTATTTCACATATTTGCATTATTTTTTTTTTCAGTGTAAATGCTTCTTATAAGTAATAACAAGATTTATAACTATCAGGTCACCCTTTTTTTTTTATTAAGCTTTTATTTTGCTATTTGATTGATATTTGTTTATAATTGTCATAATTCATCTCAAACCACCAACTCCTAATATACCCTCGCCATTATTGGATTTTGACGTGCAAGCTTAATGTTTATATGGAAATTACACTCGATTATTAAAAATGTCATCTTATGTAATATTCACTTTTTTTTTTTTTTTGGCTTCTATCTGATTTATAATAGATCAAATTAATAAAAAATTTTCATATAAATTATTTATTTGAAATTAGTTGTTAAAAAATATATATTAATAGGAGTCACTTATGAAAATGACATTAAAAAAGAATTTTGTTCTAGGCCTAGGTAGAAGCCCATAAATCATAGATTAAGGTCTATCACAGTTGTAAATGACAATGATAATTTTATAAATAAATCAAATTTACACATTTATGAAAATACGATAGCATTATTGTAAATATTCATCATCTGTCATTAGTAATTAAAAGGTTCATTAATCTATTAAAAAATGTTCACTTATTATAAACTAAAAGTTCATTACGAATAAATTGAATATTTATTAGTTAATTCAGAAAGCGTAATTTGTTATAAAACTAAATGTTCATTATAAATTAAGTAAATATTCATTAGTTTATTAATAATAGTTCATTTGTTATAAATTAAATATTCATTAGTTTATTAAAAAATGTTTATAAAAGTTTATTACTTTATTAATACATATCCATTTTTTATTTATCAAATTAACTATATAAAGTAATAAAAATAAACATTTACTGATAAATTAATGAATTTTTTACTAAGAAATTAATAAACATTTAAGTTATTCGCAATAAACATTTAATTTATTCGTAATAAACTTTTTTCAATAAACTAATGAACAATTACTTTATTCATAAAAAATATTTCTTAATCATAATAAATTTTAAATTTATTTGTAATGAACATTTTTTTAATAAACTAATAAATATTTGTTTTATTCGCAATGAATATTTTTTAATTAACTAATAAATCTTTATATTTACAATGTTACCACCACTACTCACATATGCTAATCCAACTCTGGTCCATAGTACATCCTAAACGAGAGTCCATAATATAATTTACATCATTACAATACAATGAAATATTGGACTCACCATAATGGCCCAATATATTAATGACCAAGTCCAATGGAAGCCCATTGAGATTTCATAGTCCACATTTTAAATATTTTTTTAATATTTATCCACAATTTTATATACTTTTATTTATATAAAAATTTATTTCATTTGTACGGTTTTTTTCAAATTTACTTTTTTTTGTTCTCTCTCTCCTTCGTTCTCTAGTTGATTCAACAATTTTTTCTGCTCCAAAATCGTTCTCTTCACTTTCTCACTTACTCTCACTTTCGCTTTCTGCAAACTAATCTACAAAAATTCAAATGGATTTGAACTCCAATTCCTCTCAAGATTTATCGTATTTTGAAGAATTGAAAGTGCATGAGTTTTGTTTCTTAGTTTTTTTCGACATCAAAACAAAACCTGAAATTGGCTTTTAACTAGTTTAAGTCTTTGTTTAAATATGTTAATTTCTTAATTTTATTTATAATTCATGTGAAGAATCGTGTCTATATTTGGCAATGATTAAAGTTATAAAATTAATGAAGCAATGAAAGTAAATTAGAGATATAACATTTGCGTAAAGGAAAGATTAGATGGTAGAAAGCGATTTCTTCTAATACAGGTAATTGGCTTTAGGTCTAATTGGGTTGAGATTTGTCGTAATTGGCCAAGAACAATTTCATCTTTTTTTTTTTTTTTTCCATTTTCATGTATTTTAGTTATGATGTTGTAATTGTTAAGATATACTCAAGGTATCCCTAAAATATATATGAGGTATTCTCATAGAATTTTCAAAAGTATACCGGAGTATTCCCAAGATATACTCAATATATTTTCAAAAAATTCCTTTAAGAGAATTTTCAAGAAATTTTTAAAGTATATCCAAAATATTCACAAGGTATACTAAAGATATTTACATACAATTCCTAAAAGTATACCAAAATATTCCTAAGGTATACCCAAAATATTCCTACAGAATTCCTCCCAGGAAATTTCTTGAGAATTCTCAAGATATAACTAAAGTATTCCTAAGATATATCCAAGATATTTCCGATATATTTCTAAGGAATTCCTGAAATATATCCAAGATATCTTCAAGGTATTTCGAAAAGTATACCAAACTATTTATTTGATATTTTGGCGATGTTTTGAATTTTAATTGAAATATATTCTTTTTCTTCTTCTTCTTTCTTAATGATTCAATTATTCTTGTTTTTTTTGTTGGTTTTTTGTAAAAATCGAACCAAAATATCCTTAAGGTAGATTGAAAGTATGCCGAATATATACCGTTTGAGCAAATTTTGGGTACTTTTGAAATTTATATACTGTTATAATTGTTGAAAGTATTTTTCGGTAAAATTGAAAAAAAAACATTAATGGAAGATAAGTTGTAATTATTTCTCTTTTTTTTTTTGTATTTATGAATAATAATAATAATAATATTATTATTATTATTATATACACTATCGTTTCCTTGCATAAAAAAATAATTATGAAAAAGAGATTTAAGACATAATTTTAAAACGGAAAGATTCTAGGTGAATTTAGTCTATAATATTTTTTTAATTAATCAAATCAATTACAGTATTATATACAAAGAAATTATTAAGTACATATCTCAATGTATAATTGCATTAGTCAACTTTAATGAACTACAAGTCCAAATGAGACTCCTTTCAAAAAAAAGGGTCTAAATGAGGCTTATCCTTTAAAGTTAGTAAACTTTTGATAAGCTCATTTAAAAGGAAATAGTCTGTCACTTTCTATATATCTGCTAATCAATTCCAACATTGTCAGCCCGTATTACATAATTTTCTTATTCAGATTAATTTTTCCTATTCAAAATATTTCTATTTAGTTTGAAATTACAATTTATTCCCTGTTTAAATTATAATTGATAAAGGAAAGAGATTATAACTAAGATTTATTATTTTCTTATTAGATATATAATTGTCTGTGTAAAGGCTTTGCACAGCTGTGTAATTGCAGATCATCTTTTACCAAATCAACCAATAATTTTATTTTAATTTATCTTTTCTCTATTCGTATTTTTATACAGATAAAAAAAAAAATGGTTAACAATATACACTTTACTAATTAATTACAGGCATTATTGAAGATTTAATATAATAATTAATCTATATTTATCGATAATATAAAAATATATTTTAGATTAAGTTAGAAATTTGATTTGGCGTGCCAGTATGGGTGTTCTTCCTACCGGAGGTGCCTTACGAAGAAGAGCTGTGGATGTTACCTATTGTTTGTCCTATTTGTTGCTCTGCAGAGGAGGAGGTGTTGCATCTGCTCGTTTTTTGTGAACTTTGCTAGAAGCATCTGGCGCGTACCTTTTGGGAGTGATGGAACTTTTTGTGCGTGAATTGCAGGTTTGATGATTTATCTCTTGCAGCAATGATAGCTTGGGGCATTTGGAAAAGCCGTAACACTCTGAATCTGATATGGCCGATGGCCGGAGTCAGTGTTGATGCCCTGGAAGTCGATATGTTGAAGTCTAATGGAGTAAGAAATTAAAAGAATTTATAATAATTTATATAATTTGTTGAAATTTAGAAGTAAAAAATTAATAGAATTTATAATGATTTGTATAAATTTTTACTTTTAAGATAATTTTTGGAAAAAAAAAATAGATTTTAAATCTATTATTTATTGAATTTTACATGATATCATATCAATAGTTTGTAAACAGTACAATTTACTATAATTTTACATTTCGTGTAATTCTCTATTGTACTATATTTTCACAAAGGTTTGAATATAAGATGGAAGTTTTGAAATTCTATGTGGGCGATGACTAAGAAATTAATAAAATTTATAAAATTCTAACTAATTTTTGAAAAGGGTTCAAATCTATTATCCACGGAATTTGATCAAAATAATGCCAATTGAGATATCTCTATTCTATTTAATATATATATTTTATTTGATTTATACGGAAATATAATATATTTTAAATATCAATTAAGAGGTTAGAACGACTTTTCGATAGTCGATTGCTAAAAAATTAATCGAAGAGAGAAATTCCTTTCTTGACAAAGGAAAAGTAAGGCGAGGAAAGCAAAGCGGTGCCTACAATTGAACAGTCAGCGCAAAAGGAGAACAAAGCCAAGTTGGAAACATTATCCACAACGGCATCTCAATTTTTTTTTCCTTAATTAAATAATTACATACGTGTCCACTCCACACCACCAGATTCCTCCACGTTCCATCTCCATCCAATCACAGCCGCTTCCTTTATTAGGCATAAAGCCAAACTCCGACAAAGACATCTCCTTCCTCATGTCGAAGTTTCACGAACTGGGTCCCACTTTTTATCCAATATCCATTGCCTCTCTGGATTTTGACACGCTGCACAAACTGCCACGATAGATTACGTCATCTCTCCCCTCCATTAATTGGAATTGACAAAAATACCACTATCCGGACCCGACGTCATTCTATATGCTGAGGGTCTTTTGGTAGTTTGGTTGTTCAACCATAGTCCTCGCTGGCTGAGGTAATGAACACGTGGCGATTCTGATCAGTCACGTGACAGCCGCCTTTGTATGCAAAATAGGAAAATATAAACAAAAAAAAAAAAAAGGAAAATTAAATAAAGTAGCGTCTTTGAGAAGGCCACTGTAATCGCGCAGAGTGGACAGGAGAGGGAAAGTGTGCGATATTTATCAGAGATTCTCGAATCGGAGATTTTGACTGAGTTAACTCGCCGAGTTAAACTAGGAAGAAGTCAGTTAACAATGGTTCAGCTAATGAGCAAGTCTTCTAGTACGAAGAAATCCGTGGTGAAGATTGAAGTTGAGGATTCCTTGCAGGATCAGCTCGGTCCGCCTCACAAACGCTGCAAACTTTTAGAGGTATCAATTTTCTCGCTGCCCAAACAGAAACCTATTTTCTTTCATTTGATAACTTAATCAATCATTAGTAGTTGACCATGATTAAATTCTGTTGCAGATGATCCCCACCGCTTCTTCGCTTTGTAATCCACTGGATGAGCCAAGCCCGCTCGGTTTGCGTCTCAAGAAAAGCCCGTCGTTTTTGGATTTAATTCAAATGAAGCTTTCTCAAGGAAACAATACGAAGAAGGATCGTAAGGGTACTGGTAGTAATAATCCTGCTGCGGCTGCTGCTTCCACTCCCGATAAGCTAAAGGCTTCGAATTTTCCTGCTTCGCTTTTAAAAATTGGGAACTGGGAGGTATTTGCTCAATAACTTAATCTGTTTGATAGTTTTTGTTCCTGTTTCTTATACAAAACTTTTACTTTTGGGTTTGCAGTATAAATCGAGATACGAGGGGGACTTGGTGGCAAAATGTTATTTTGCAAAGCATAAGCTAGTATGGGAGGTGCTTGATGGTGGTCTTAAGAATAAGATAGAAATTCAGTGGTCGGATATTGTTGCTATCAAGGCTAATTTTCCTGATGATGGACCTGAAACCTTGGACCTTGTGGTACCCTCACTTCTGTTTCTACCAGGATTTTGCTCTCTTTTGATTTGCGTAAATTGATTGTTCTGATGGGGATTCTTGTGTTTGGTGCAGCTGGCTAGACAACCCCTTTTCTTTAGGGAAACCAACCCACAACCTAGGAAGCATACTCTGTGGCAGGCCACTTCAGATTTTACTGGTGGACAAGCCAGCATACACAGGTAGTTTTTATTTGTACGAGTTTCTAATATATCTCTCTTTCTTTAACTTTTCCTCCCTTTTTCTCTCCTTTTCGGAATTCGAAAATGAAGGAATCAGTGGACCTTTCCTATTGCTATTCCATTTAGTATTCGTTTTGACTTGAGCAAAGGCATGCCCTCAAGTTTCCTTTTTTGTTGCCTCATTTGGAATGCTTCGGAGTAAATTAAACTAGTGTTTCAGTTTTGGAAGATGGCTTGGTAAATCTGTGGTAAATCCCATATCTAAATAGTAAATTTATACCATTAAGCTTCAGTCAAGAATAAATCCTTTATCTAAATGCTTTTATCATATAAATTTGAATAATATGCTGATGGTGTAGTTTTTTCCATAGGCGACATTTTCTGCAATGCCAACAGGGTTTCTTAGGCAAGCATTTTGAAAAACTTATTCAATGCGATCCCCGCCTCAACTTTCTTAGCCGACAGCCAGAAATTTCGATGGAATCCCCATATTTTGAGCAAAGATTCGATCAATTTGCTGACTTAAATGAATCAACTGAGGTGCCTATTCAAAAGGCCGAGGAGAGAACTGCTGTCTTTGCTTTAGGGGATGCATCGTCACTATCTGGACTTCTTTCATCTTCCATGAATGACGGACGTCAAGTTTTTGTTAGCAGGACTCCGGAAAATGTTTCTCAGGAAACTCCTTCATCTAGCTCAGGTAAAATATGATCCTAAAACTGATAAAACTGCTGATGATAATGGTTATAAGTAATTGTGCTCAGAAACTACTTTTGGTTGAAGTGGAAACTGCACGAAAAGGATATCCATCCCTTTTCAGTAGCGTAAGTTTCTGGCCATTTGGTTTGAGTTCTCCTTTCAAAAAAATGGGGAAAAATATCGGCTTTATGAATTTTCAGTTTGTCAAAGGCAAAGAACTCGAGTTTGTTGTTAACTAGTCTCTGCAGAGGGATGGTGGAAAGTAGACATAGTTCACATTTATGCAGTTTCAAACATTTCTATCCCAACCCATCATACTGAAAATAATCACTTGCTCTTACTTCACTTGATTATTGCGACTGTATTAAGTGGTTCAAATTTCATGTCTTTGAATACTGTGGTGAAGCTCTGGTTTGGTGTTTTTCCTGCAATGGTAATGTTGTTCTTTGAAGTCAACCTAGTGACTAATTTTTCATAAGCAGGGCATGATTTCTTATGTTTCTCGTGGAATTATTTCTACAAGGTAAATGCCACCTTACTGGTATTGATGCATTTCTCATATTGTACTGATAGATACCTATGCAATTGAAGAAATCAGGAGTCTGAAAGCACATGGACAGAATATGCCATGCCATTGGGATCAAATTAAGATGCCTGGATTTCATCCATCCATGTCGCTGAGCGACCTCATGAACCACATTGGACAATGCATTTCAGAACACATGACCTCGGGAGATCGTGCTATTTCTGATGTCAACCCAAAGAACAGTGACATTCTGGAAGAGATTACTCAATACTTGCTCAGTGACTCTCAGCTTACTTTGGCATCGGATGAGCAGTCCCTTATGTCAAGGGTCAATTCTCTTTGCTGCTTACTACAGAAGGACCCTGGTTCAGTAAGAAACTTGCAGGCTAAGAGCGGTATTGATCTTGAAGTAGACGGTGATGGGAGAATAAGCGAAACTAAACCCATCAATGCAGCAGGTCTCTGCCAGAATCAAGTTGTAGAGGGAAAACGAAAGCCTGAGGATCAATCCAATAATGTTTCCAGCTGCAAGCAGGCACCAGCTATGTCGCGGAAGGATTCAGTTGGGGAGCTGCTGCTAAATCTTCCAAGGATCGCCTCTCTTCCACAATTTTTGTTCAACATGTAGGGAGATTTTAATCATGATGTAAAAAGAATCATCTCTGCGTCTTTCAACTGATCTTTGGTGGGAAGTCTCTCCTTGATATATAAATATTGTGATTCTCACTTTTAGTTTTTGTAAATAGTAGGAGCTTGGGAAGAATGATCCTTGTATATTTGTACGTTCAAATCTGATATGGATCGTTAGAGGGTTAAACTGTATGTGGCATATCCTTCTATATAATGTTTTACTAGTTTATGCCCTTTGCTCTGACATTTGAACAAATCGCAGCTCATTGTCCATGAAAGTAAAAGCAATGACATATATACAAAAACAGAGTAGAAAAAAATTTATTGAATACTTTGAGCCAAGTGGCATTAACAAATAAACAAATTAAGTTAAAAAATAATTAATGAACTTCCATGGATATATACCTTTTTAACACAAAACGAAATCTGAGACTCAAATACAAACAACAGCAATCATGCACGAAGTACAACCGTCTTCAACAAACTACCATATAAAAACACTTAAAAGAGTATATTTTCATGTATACTTTTCTTCTCATAACTTTTCAAAGCAAGCCTACAAAAATTCTGAAGTACTACTTTATGGTTCATCAGGGCCTCCATCCCCAGCACCTTCGTCTCCCAGTTGTTCATTTTCCTGTAGCATGTTCATCAGCATAGATATTTGGTCTTGCAGCATAGCATTTTCTCTCTCTACATTGGCACGCTTGCTTCGTTCTTGCAGAAGTTGAAGTTGCAGGTGTTCTAGACACCTCGCATCCTCTTCCAACTGCTCATTTAGACCATTGATTTCTCGGTCCTGCAAGAGAAATACTCAATGGCAGTCATTCATTCCAAGTGTATAACCAGAAAATCCGTGCATGAGGGGAGATAAGGTTAGAGCAGATACCTTTCTGTTCATTTCCTGAACTGCTATCCTTCGCATACTTTCAACTACATCTACATTGACAAGCTTGCGCTTCTTTCCTATCAGCCAACCATTGGGGTAGCTGGCTGCATCAAAGTCTGGTGGAGGGAGTAGGGATTCAGCTGATGGTCGTCGGCCGTTGATATTTATTATTACAGGTTCCAATGGTTCAAAGAGAGCCTTTCGCCTCTCGGAAAGCTCCGGGATTACATCCGGCTCCTGCATCTTTTCATCATTGGGAGATTCTTCCTGTTTGTTGGGTGTTTCATTAACAGTTTCGTTTGTTACCTTGTCTAAATTCCTCCCGCTAGCTGTTGGAAAGACGTTACCATTCTCGTTCCAACAATTTTAGACACAAAGGCAAATTGACAGACATGATAACATAACAGAGGAATGCAAACACATCCAACCCAAGAGCTTCTTATTTTTCTAAATGGCATACATTCATGTTATAAATTAGGGAGTACTGAGTTCAATATTAGTGGAGTTTTATAAGCCTATTCTGCAAACTTGCAGGTTAAAAATGAAAGCAGAGGAAACAAGGTCAAAAGAGCTATCTAGGATAAACAGTACGTTCAGGACCAAATATGAAAATACAAGTAGCCATTGTTTCTTCCTTTTTTGTTGATACATGTCCAAACTTCAATTGCAAGCAGTTGGCCAGGCCAACAGACTTTATATATAATCTCCAAAACAAATTTTCTTTTGGGTAATTTGCATAAAAAAAATTCTAAACTTTCACTTTTATATCAAAATAATCTTATTATTTATTTTTTCATAATTAAATACACAT
Source organism: Balakata baccata (assembly GCA_949630135.1). Classification (NCBI taxonomy): domain Eukaryota; kingdom Viridiplantae; phylum Streptophyta; class Magnoliopsida; order Malpighiales; family Euphorbiaceae; genus Balakata; species Balakata baccata. The sequence continues at coordinate 29,968 of CATIWF010081194.1, read as the reverse complement.
ATTTTCAATTTCATATCAAATACAATATTAGGAGGAATTTAATTTGATTTAACAGTGACGTGACACTTTGAACTTATTTTTTTATCCAATAATATAGATGGCTCCCATAATGAAACTACGTCTGTCTTGATCTAGTTATGTTTGTGTAGATTTAACCGACATACAATTAGTTTTAAACATATATATTTATATCTATATAAACTTAGAGCCATTTGATATCTAATTCTGCGTAAATCTATATAATTTTTTAATTATTGTCATACTATTTTAAAAAAACTATCATATTAATTTTAAAAAATAAATAATACATATACATATTAATATATGTCAGTAGTCCTAAATTAAAAAAAAATTAGGTTCGGAATGTTATGTCACTGTTAAATCAAATTAAATTCATTTGAGGCTACATTTGATATAAAATTAAAAATATGTATATATAATTGTTAAAAGAAAAAAAAATAATTATTTTGATAGAAAAGTGAAAGTTAATGGTTTTTTTTTTTTAATGAAATTTGCCCTACCAAGATATGACTTTTCTGTGTTGATATTATATATTATTACATTCCATACCCATTGCAAAGTTAATTAGAATTTTTAAAAATGATTAGCCTAAATAAGTTTATAATCGATTTATTTTGATGAAGATCACTGTTGAGTCAACATACGACAAATCAAAAGCCCCTTTAAGTATTTAGAGGAGAGGGATTTTGACATTCTTGATACATGAATATTAAACTTACTTCTAAGGTAATCCTGCCTTTGTCATTAGTACGGCCGATTGAGTGTGGACTGTGGAGCCATGGCCACAGCTTTAAGGGTACCCATATATATCATATATTAAAAAAAAAAAAAAAATACATACTTTTCCCATATGATTGAAATAGACCTCACCTTATGATGGAGAGAGCATGCCTACTAGACAATAATTCATTTCAAATATATGTAAAAGAAAAAAAAAACAAATGTACCAAAAAAAAAAAAAAGAAACTAAAGCAAAAATATTAAATGACATAGAAAAATAAGAAATTAAAAAAAAAAAAAGAAAAATGGAAAAGATAGAATGATGGTAAATGGTTCCTTAAAAAAAAAAAGATGGTAAATGGTAATAATAACAAGAAAGAGGGAGTGAATGCTAAGCTAGCCTAACCACAAAATTAACGTAGCAGCTACGTAACAGACTAACGGCAAGTCACAATACTGTTAACATTCTAACCGTAAGTCGTAACACTACTTTCTCTCTAACCAAACAAACGTCAAAGCTGTTGTCTTTAACCTTGATTTTGCTGAGATAAATTAAGAAAATCATATTTCAGAAAAATGTCACCAATTAAAAAGTATTACTTTTATTTCCAGTTAAAAGAATCAAGAAATGGGTAAAACTCAGCTATGTTAACAGAGATATTTAGTACGCCATAAACATGAAAGGACTTCAGTAATATCAAATTCCCAGCTATGGGTTTGCTAGAACGAGCAAATATCACAAAAAAACAGACACAATCCAACCCAAAGTTTTCTTTAAATTTTTCTTTGTGGTGATATTTCTTGTTAGGCGAACAAAGTTGAAACAGAGAATTATGAAGGAGTAATACCTGATCTCCTACGAGATTTCCAAAAGATCTTGGGTGTAGAGACTGGAGAGAACCCATCCAAAAACCCATCCTTATTCTGCTCTTTCTCTTTTTCCATTTTACTAGAAATTTCAAGAATTGAACATATAGAGAAAAAGAATCGTCTCCCTTCTCTTGTGGAGAGAGAAAAAAAAAAAAGATTAAATCTTGAAGAAAAAAGCGTTTCTCGCAGCTTTTTTCCTTTTTCTTTTCTTGTATTTTTGGGTTATGAATTTGAGCTGAGAGGAAAGAAAAAGAAGATAATTCTTTCTTTCTTTCTCGGTGTTGTTTGTTATGGGTGATATTTTTTTGGTCTGAGGAACAACTGATGACGGGACCCTCAAGGTTGTTGGTTCTTGATTTCAACGGTTGGGATTTAGCTTTTGGGTGAGAGATGTGGCTTTTTAAGTCAGCTTCATTTATTTTTATTTTATATATTTTTTTAAAAAGTCTTTATTTATTTGCTTGTAATTTCGTTGGCATTTCTATTTGCTAGCTTTTCACTGCTCATGAAATAAGAGTTGCATATAATATGTGCAAGTCATTTTTCCAGTGCCATGAAGAGATGGAGAGCATATCCTGTAGAGCATAAAAGAATATTTTTTGTTGAAAGCAGCAAGCTTTCTTGGGTTATATTGTTTTATATATATATATATATATAAATCTTATGGGATTGTGATTCTCTCTTAAAGTTCACAAAATTTTCAACATCATTGGCTGGCTGGGGACTTTTACTGTGTGTGGTTTGCTTCTGCTTCAGCCTTCAGGATCATTATGCTTCAGCACTTGATTATTATTGGACGCAAGGAAGTGTAAGAAACTTAAAAGGTCAAAATTTTTATTAATTTCAAAATAATTTCACCGAATTAAAATTGATCAATAATCCTCAAGAAGAGAGCATATTATCATAGCTCAAAAACCTACTAGAGGATTTTTTTTTTTCTTTTTTCTTTTTTCTCAAAAAAGTTTGGACTGCAATTTTATTAATTTATTTGAATACTTATTTGGCTGCATTGTTTAGGCGCGCCATTAGTCAATTAGATTTTCGATTCAAAATATAAAAATGAATAATTAATTATGAAGGACCTTCAGGCAATCCGTTAGTACTTTAAAAAAAAATTAACAATTTTATTTTTTAACTCAAATTAAGCAAAATATGAATCTTGTAATAAGTAAATGTCATGCATTTGAGAAATTAATAACAAAATTTATTAATTTTTAAATTACTAAAATTTATATTGATGGATATTCTTAAGCAAATCCGTCAATAATTTTTTTCTTAACAGCGCGCAACATTAGATTTTGAATGAAAAGATAGATAAAGGTGTTCAATTAAAAAAAAATAAAATCAATTACTAATGTCCAATTGATAAAAAAAGTACAATAGATATTCAATTTAAAAAGTAGTAAAATGTTGAATTTTTTTTATCCCAAATTATTACTTCATTTAGATAGATCGAGAGCACTTATTTTATGTTAAATAAATTTACCTCAAGTAAGAAAAAAGCGTTGAAAAATTATTATAATAATTTTCGGTTTAGAGTTTTAACTAGTGCAAGTGCAATTGATTCTAGGAAATAAATTTTGATCGAGCAATTTGAATAAAATAATATCAAGATATATGATATATTCATCACCTTCGGAAATTACTGTGGTAATGCTTATGTTATTGAAGTTTATTTCTTATATAGATAGATACATGTATTTATTATTTTCTCATATATATATATATTGGGGAAAGAAAATATCCCCTTAAATTGGGGGAAAAGGCTGTAGTCCATACGCACACAAAGACAGAATAAACCGCCCATATACCTCATGTAATTTTTGGGAGCAGTGCAGCTGTAAAAGTAAAACCATAGTTTATCCATCAATAGGGATTCCCCATTCACTCGGTTATCTTCTCTGTGCTGTTCTGTAGCTTCATGCAGAAGTATTAACCAATTAACAAGGCCCTTGCTGTCAAGTTCTTGACAAGTCCTTTTCAGCTTACAAAATGGCCTTCCATCATTCTCATAATTAGCTCTCATTCATAATAGTTTGTAGGCCTTCGCTGCAATCCAGAGCAGCAACATCTACTATTATGATTTGTAGGGATTGCTCCACTACTTTGTGATAGCAATCCCTCATCCAAATTCTGTTCTGATCCAACATAGAAAAGAAGTTAAGAGAATTCAAAGCCATAATAGATAAGCAAATCATTAGTATAGCATTGGAGGATGTACTTGATTTAGTCAATCTTTGTAAAATTTTCGGTTCCCCCCTCCTATCCTGATTTATGGATTAATTTTACCGATAGTAATTATATTTTTAATAATTTGTACAAAAATAATTTTTATAATTTTCTTTCTATAAAAATCACTTGATTTTATTTTTTTTTTCCATAAAAATCACTTATGGTAATTTTTTCACTGGATTGTTGGTGATGTGATACCGGAATATTGATATATAATGTTACGTCATTATCCATGCAGATGACACATAAGCAAATTCAAAGAATTGCAGTGCTATGTCATTGTTCATGTCAACAATCCAGTAATAGAATTGCTGAAGATGATTTTTATAGAAAAAAAAATTAAAAAAATTATTTTTATGCAAAGTTATCAAAAGTATAATGAACTTGGTGAAATTAATTCCCTGATTTATATGTTAAAAAAAAAGGGAGAGCAAAAATAATCATTTTTAACGTGGATCAAGCCTGAGAATAATCATGTTTAAAGCTAGATCTATCCATCCAAGGCACAAGGGATACATGGAGGATTTCCAGCTTGATCATCAGGAGTGATGCGCAGCAAACAAGTATGAAAGTAGTGACCACATGGCAAGACAGAATTAGGTGATAGATTCTCTGGCGGGCCGGTACATAGGCCCTTCAGGTGCATATGAGAGATCCCTCTTGCATAGAGGGCACTGAAATCCACTCGGAGTTGGCCACGCCAGCCCCACTAGCTACAATGTTTCTTTCAATTTGAGAGCTGTCAAGATCATTAGCATGGAGATTAGCAGCATCCACTGAATCCCCAAAAGCATGGTTAAGATCAAATTCTTCCACATTCCCAATCAAAACTGAAGAATCTGAAACAGGCTTATTCAAGTATTCCTGGCCAGTCTCAGGGAAGAGAGAAAAGTCATCATTTATGACATGTAATGGCTCAATTTGTAGTAGCTGGCCTTATCACATAACACTAACAGACTGGTAGATTCACACTAGGAAATTATGATTGCAGAGTTAGTGCAAAAGGCTTTCAAATTGAAAAGAAAATGAATTAAAAAGTACAATGTTGATTATTATTTTTCTTCTACTTATAAAAATATACAAGTCATTCTCCTTTTTAAAAAAAAAAAATTATAATCAATTCATTTTGCCAAAAACAAGGCCAAAGTCTAGAAATGTTTTAATAAAGGCTAAATTAAAAAAAAAATCTGAATTTTGCATTCTATCAAAGTTATGATTAATTTTTTAAAATTGTAGTTTAATTATATGTACTTTAGGTTTTGTAACAAATCTTACCTTGGGTGAGCTGTATTTCACTCTGAATCTACGTGGTGATGATATGAAAAAATATTAAAAATATAAAACAATAACATGGAAAACACAGTGGAACTGATGTAAAAAAATTGTCGCATGAATATAAAAACCAAAATAGTATCATTTTAAAAACCATATTTATTGAAATAGATCCATGAATCTGCTTCTCAAAATTACCACTTTTTCAAAATAGATCTCGTTATAATATGATTTATCTGTCTCTTAGTTAAACGATATCGTTTTAATTTAGGTGGGAGCAATAATTTAATATGCAAAATAGCGCCATTTTTGTTTATATATTCATGTAACAATTTTTTTTCCACATCACTCTATTGTGTTTTCCACGTCATTATTTTATATTTTTTAATGTTTTTCTATGTTATCGCCACTTAGACTCGGAATGAGGTACAGTCCACCCGGGGCAAAATTTGTTACAAAACTTAAAATACATATAATTAAACTCAAATTTTTAAAGAATTGACCTGCAAAATTTTAGAATTTTTTTTTTTTTTTGTAATTTAGCCTTTAATAAATCCAAACTTCAAAAGGTATGCATTAAGTAAATAATCTCTCTTTACTCATTAGTCCCCTTTAAGATGCTGCCGTCCACCTTGCACAAGTACAAAGCAAAGACACTACCAATGGTTCCAGGTAGCCGACCATTGCTCCATAAGTCACACATATGGGCCATTCCTGCTAATAGAAATAATAAGCATGAGGTCTCAAGAGCAACAATAGACATAATTGATCACAAAGACGCTGAAAACATTACAACAAAGAAAAACAAGTATATGTATATGTGAAGTAACCTCAAACACCACATAGTGTATAATTATTTGCCCACTTCATAACAAGCTAAAATGCCAATTCCCTCATTTGAAACATCCATTATTACCATTCTTAATTAATATGAGGATCTGACTTATCTGAACACATGTATGATTTCCTGATTTAACCAACTATATTCTCTCTAAACTGTCCCGCATCTGCAGGGAAATGATGAAGTCAAGGCGAATAATGTGCAATCCCACTAAGTAGATTAAATGTAAAAATACAGCTGAGAAAAAAAACAGGAAGAATGTGGATTACAGTATGCAACAAACTATCAGTGTACAACTGAAACAACAAGTTCATAAAAATTTAATTCAGGACCGCATAAATGAAGATATGAAAAGACAAAGACGGTCTACAGGAGAGGGGGACAAACAGTACCGCCATGGCCTTTCCCAGTCAAGGGTCATAGGCCAAGCTCCAATTACAGCCTCGTGTGCGGGTATACAAATCATGTACTCTAAAGATTCATTTGGCCTAATAAGAAACAATTTTATGTTCCACATCACGACCACATAAAAATTTCGTAGGGAAAATTCAACCAGCTGTTTTCAACTATGCTAATAAAGCTGTTACACAATTAATTGCTTTGTTGTTTCTCTTATTAGCAGACCATATATATGCTACTGATGACTTAAGTGTCTTGCACATCTATTAAGTTCCCAGCATACAGCAACGGCCCAAAATTGCTATTTCATCTGAATTGCAAAATAATAATAGAAAAGGATTAAAAAGGCAAATTATTTCTAGAAAAGCTAAATTATGAGACACTAAAAGCAAGCCCGTGATTGCCAAATGCCTAAACATGGAGATAAACTGCCAATTAATGTTGGATAATTTTACTCTGAACTCAAGATAAGTGTTGAAAAATGGTATATTGGGTGCCAAACAGATATTTTCTCAAAATTTCATAAATTCTTCCAACGATTTTAAGTGTTTAAGTGTCATATACAAGTTCAAGTATCATAGTATGACATAGGTATTTATGGGTCAAGTGAAAACTTGAAGTAACTAACTTTGTATATGTGAATAGATGATGCCAATGAGACCAGGATGAACCAAAAACAGAAGCTACAGGCACAACCTGCACAAGCAAAGTTTTTTTTAATGAGATATATCATAAAGGTATAACACAAACCGAGTAGAGAAAACATTATCAAATAACTTGGATTCACATGGTAAGTCTTCTTTTCCTTTCTAAGCAAAATCCGGACATCCGAAATAAACAACTACCAGTTTACTGATATGATCTTAACATGTGTAACTCATATGCAAGGACTCATTTCACCCAACAAATGAACTTTGGTATATATATATATATATATATTAGTAAAAAAGACTGTGTTTCACTATATTGGAAATATTCAAACTTAAGTGCTTTCAGGTAGTTAACAAATTTGTGCAGAACAACAATAAATAATTACTGTTAATGATGACATAAGAAGGGACCAATTAATTGTCTTTGGTAAGTACCTACAACAAACAACAAAAGAAGCAAAATCAGCACTCTTGAGGATAACCAGCTCCAAATGTAATAATGATAAAAGATCAAATCATGCTCGATACGAATAATAAAAGATTAAATATTGATCATATACATATGTTTCTATCTTCATAATTCTGAAACATAGAATCATAGTTGAGGTTGGACAGCCGCCACCATCATCGAAATTCAATATCCCAATTGAGCTTTTCAACCACAATCAACTTACTTTCATAATAAAAAATTAGAATAAAAAAAATTTAGAAAATTAAAATTTGAACAAGTGGGGGATTTAAGTACCTAATAGTGACGGAAGTCTTCTCAGGGACTACAAAATCTAAACCCCCTTGCTTCCAACCTCAACTCTAATTTTTGTTTTTTCAGAATTATTTAAAAATTAGAGTCCATAACCACAAAACCACATACTGGATGCCAACAGTTGGGCCCAAAACAATAGCTCCAAGAGCATTCAATAAAGCCCCTAAACAATTAAAGATTCAAAAAATAATGGTAAGTAGATGGGCATAAAATACCAAAAACCAAATTTTATAACAGTAAGGAATAAGAAAGGAATGGGTTAACAGTAAAGATAAGAAAAATTCCAGTCAGTGTTGTTTAACCCATTGTTGCAATTATTGGTACTCCATATACAAGAAGCCTGTCCACACATAGACAAGTGAACCTTAAAGAGAGTGAATGGACAAGTGGTTCTCCACCAAGGAGATTGTTCAGAGTCTAGGCAAATTATATTAGTATCATTAGGAATTCTAGGCTTTCTAGCAATAGCCATAATCTTTGTAACAAGAGATACACCGAGCCACCAATTTAGCTCTTGTTATCGGTGATGTGTATATCCTAGTGCATTCACTTCTTTTTATATATTAAATATTGTATTATAATGGACACGTATATATTTCACATTCATAATAAATAAAATATTCAAGTTGTTGATTATATTATGAATGCAATAGTTCTTTTATACTATGAAATATATGATCCATTGATTATTCTCAGAGAATTTATTATCAAGTTGTTGATAATAATGAGATAAATATCTCTGGTAAAAGATAATTTTAAAAATGTTCATAACTAGAAAAGGATAATGAATTGGGTATTCATTGAGTTTCTAAATTATCATATGGTTTATTTTGAGGAGAAATTTCATTTTTCATAATATAATAATATCTAAATAAATCAATGAGTTATTAAATAGTTAAGAGTACCGAACAATGACACTTGATAATAACTGCATAAATAGTGCTCAATGTCAACAGTTATTATCTTGGTCATAATATATGAGTCTTTTATAACTCGAAATCTTTTGACTGGAAGTGTCAAGACTGTTCTTTCATAAGTGGCTGTGGAGGTACTCTTGTCTTGTATTGAGCTATTCATACTTGGTAATCCATCCGGCTCGTAATCACCACAATTGATTAGCAAAGAAGTCTCATCAAAGACAATTTAAGATTTTGGTCTTTTTACTGAATTTGTATTTTGGTAAACTCAGTTCTAAAATATTCATCATAACCTTTTATTTTTCCATTTTGTTCTAAAAATCATGGGAATATCTTGACAAATAGATATTATTTATAAAAGTTACAAAATATGATTTGTAAAAATTATGAATAAATACTCAAGATTAACATATAAAATGTGTTTGTATGTCATTCAAAATATGTTTGCATGTTTCTGTCAAAGGAAATTTTTTTGAAATCTTTACTTTTGACCGAGACCTAGAGCTCCATTCAATCCAAAAATCGCTTCCGCTTCCATCAGCTCTGTCATCAAATACTCCACCTAGGAGATTGACCAGAGTCCAGGCAAATTATATTAGTAGGAATTCTAGGCTTTCCAGCAATAACAATAATCTTTGTAACAAGAGATACACCAAGCCACCAATTTAGCTGTCTATCAAATAATCTGTGTCTGTTAAGAAAGAGTTAAACTTATAAGAGTGACTTTAAATGCATGTATTTGCATTTGTATATATATAAGGCTCCAAATAAACCATCAGTAACTTCTCTTTAGCAAAATTTATAATAATACATATAAATGTTTGTATAATTTCCACCATTTGACGAAGTTTGGAGATCTCCATACACCAAATGTTTATTCCTTTCGCAATAAAAATTTTCACCTGAAAACCACATCTTACAGAAGCAAATGGCATGTATAGAACCAGTTATCCGCATCAGACTATCAGGGAACATTTGGAGCTTCACTTAAGTCAAAATGAAGAGAGACTACATTTTGTGGAAGCAAATGGAATCTACAGACAATATTTATCCGTATCAGATTATCAAGGAAAATTTGGATGTTCGATAGCTTCACTTGTGTTTAAACTAAATAGGTTCATATTAGCAATGCCTGGCAGCGCTTGGCTAAAGTCTAATTGCACAAATATTATCACCATGACACTCATGACCAAAAATTCCTTACAGAGGGCCCCTTCAATGTGATAGCTTTTGGATCTTCAAACTGCACATAACCAGAACAAACCATAGATATGTATATATCTTACCAAAATGAAGGTTATCCAGTTTTATTCATTCTTATTATTTGAAACCTCACATGTCCTAATAGAAACCATGTTGCTACTGAAATAAAGCAGCATCTAACACACAATTTTGCTAACATGAAGCATGTATTTACTAACAGAAAACAAATGTACAAAATGACACGCATAAGTATAGGGGTTTTTTTTTTTTTTTTCCCTGAATATGAATATATCAGACAAACATGAAATACGAAGCAAGTTTAATACTAACCAACTGGAAGAGCCAATAAACCTCGTCCTACAGCTTTCAAGTACTGTAACATTAAAAAAAAAAAAAATAGAGAAAACAAAAGGAAAACAAAAAAAAAAAACGAAGAAAAAATTAGGAAGAAACAAGAAAGAAACTCAAGTAAGGCTTGTTTAATTGCTATGGAAACAAAAGTGAAAAAAAAAAACTTTGGATAAGATAATTGAAAACTTATTATAGCTGTTTTGCAACAACTGAAACAATTTACCCTTTCTATCCTTTTTTTTTCTTAACATGCTTTCCCACATTTGTCAAACAACCAAACAAGGAAGCAAGAGAAAAAAGAAAAAAAAAAGGCACCTAATAGGTAGTACCGAGAACTTTTCAGGATTCAGCCGAAACCAACTGTAAAGAAGTGTAGCTATTAGGCTCTCGACAATCTAAAACAGCAACAGAAACAACAAATTCATATACAGAAGCCAACAGAAGTTCTATATAAAAAGTTGAACAACTAATCAAAGCGAGAGAGGGGATACCCAAATCAGACGGAGGGTGCCTGAAGGATCAGACACTAGATTGATGGAGTATAGATTGTTGGTCACCCATGAAGATGTTATGTGTAAAATTTAGCTGCTGATATTAAATATCGGTGTTGTAGTCAATTTGTCACGTATTTGGGTGAGCTGTCAATTGGGTAGAGAATGTAATGAGTATATATTGCCCCTTTTCTGTAGACCCTTCATGCTTGATGAATGAAAGGATGATTTTCCTTCTCCCTCTTGGATTTCTTCTCTCTTTCTCTCTCTCAGTTTTCTTCTTCCTTAGTTAATATTTGCCATTTCTTCCATTAATCCTCTGTTAGCAGCTTGGTCCAATTTTTAGTTGGATCAGAAGACAGGCCAAAACCAAGTCCACAGATCAAATGAACCAAAAATGCTCGCAAAATTGATACGGATAGAGAGGAATTCCTTGCGGTGGAAGATTCTGTGATACTGCACTTGTTTCTCTCGTTCTCCATTTTCGCTGAGTCGACCACTGCTCTCCGACTGCAGTACACATAAACGGACATTTGGAATGGACCCAACTGGGATAATTCAATAACTATATATGAAAAAATGATTTTCCAATTAACGCTTAATAATAATATTTACATTCCGATCAAATCAAAATTCACACTCAATTATTAATAATAAATTATTTCAATATTAAAAAAATATTGATCTAATTAAAAATTATAAATAATACATAAATTAAATCTATTCTTGTAGTGATAAGTATATTCAATTGAATTTATATTATGTATTTTATAATCTATTTTATTCGAAATTATTTATATATTTAATTTAAAATTATTAAATATACAGCTAAAAGTATATAGAAAATATATTTAGTATGAATGAATTTTATATGATGTATATATTTTAAAAAATAAAAAATATATGTAAAGTATATTTATTTTATATGTATAAAGAATTGATTGGTATAGGTAAATCATATGAATAAGATACAAATATATAAAAAGTATATTTAGTATAAGTAAGCTATATATAATGTATATCTTTATTAAATATACAAAATATTTATAATAAAATATTTGTAAAATATATTTAATGTAGATAAGTAAGGAATATATTGGTATAGGTGAATGATATGAATAAGATACAATATAATATTATATGTATATATATATATATATATATATATATACATATATATATAAGAAATATATACATAAAATATATTGTATTAGATATACAAAAAATATAAATACCATATATTTTGCATATATTTTTTCTACACATTTAATAATTTGAGTAATATATATATATATAATGATTTTTTTAGTAAATGTTATTATTTTATGCATAAAGTATATTCTTAATAATATGAATAAAAATTTCCAAAATAATATTAAAAAAATAACATAATCAACAACTTACAAAAGAAAAAAAAAATGTATATATCAAATAATGAAATCTAAGTAAAACTTTCTAAATTTTGAATAAATAATAAAAATGGTAAATTTTGTTTTTTTCCAAATACTAACTATCCGAAATAAAAAAGAAAAATATAATGAAAGTCATAAAAAATGGAATGTGAATCTTGCTTTAATTAGTCTATCCTATAAAAAGGTGTACAAATATTATTTAATATATTGTAAGAGTATAAAGATCCAAAACGAAATGGGAGAGTAAATAAGTTTATCCTATAATATACATAGTAAGCGATGTATTTTTCACAAATCTAAAATTACACTTGTAATGGGCTGGGCTAGAATTATTGGAGATCCAAAGTGGGAGCCACCTCTTTGTACACAAGGGAAAAATAAAATAAAGAAACGAAGAACCAAGCAGCTTTGAATTTGCAAATTTTAGTTGAAGTTGTACAAGGAAATATAAAATTGGCAAAGAGAATAAATGGAGTGACCAACAAATCTAAGTTTGCCATTAAGGCATTAATTAACTATGTTTATGTTCAGGAAAACTTTCGTTATAATAATTAATTTATTAGTCATAATGGAAGCAATATCATATGTTTAATTGATCATCAGTCATTACCGGATTATGCTATTGGTTTATTTATCTAATCTTTTAAGGTTATGGAAATCTGATCCTACTTTTTATAATGTAATGCAGATATTGGCAACTTCACACTTTGCATCAATAAATACACATTTTTATTTTATTTTTAGTTAAAAAGAATATATTTCTCACTAATTTGGATCGAGTAGCATATACTATATCATAAAAGAGTATAATGTCAAGAAACGTTTTATCTCTTGATAGATCTGCTCAATATAAATCCAAATTACTCTACAATCTCTACATTGTAGAATATTGAATATTTGAGAAAAACTAAATATTCTCAATCAGTTCATAATATTGCTGTCCTTTAATTATTACTGATAGGCTACATATATAAGCAAGGCCATGCAAGAAGTGAGAATTACTTTGCCTGTGTCATATCTATAATTAGTTTAAGCTGATGAAGCAAGAAAGGAGTCGAATATTTCACAATAAAAAAAAGTTTCAGGACGGGAAGGTGATGCTGACTTCGGAGGTGGCGGAGATGATCTTGCTGTTTTTCCATGATCTGTCACCATAGATATGTAGTTCTTGCATGAAATACTTGTTCTTGTAGTTCCTTTCTGATCACATGGAGGAGCATTGATCTCGAGCTGGCCTATTGGCGACGAAGGCTTTGGCGAAGGTGGTGGAGAAGTGGGCGGCCGTCCATAATTACCGGTTACTTCTTGTTGTGAATGTGATGGTGTTGGCTGAGGTGGTGCTGAAGGTAAGGTTTTATGGTAAATATTGCTTGGCTCGCCGGATGGCGGTGATGAAACTGGTGGGCTTGGAGGTCTTCCATATTTACTTGACAATATTGCTGCTTTCATGAGATTGCAATCTGAAAATAAAAAATATTATACAAGTTAATTAATTAAACACTACAAATCAATGATTCAAAAAATAATTAATACTTCAGAAGAAGGAAATTCATGCATGAGATGAACATCTTTAATTATGAAGTAAAGGTAGAATTTGTTGTTAAGTACCTGGAAAAGTTCTTGCTTGAGCTTGAGCATAAAGGTTTACAAGTGAAATACTGAAAGCTAAGAAAGATGCAAGGAAGAGAGCACCCATTGATCTATCACTAGTCATTAATTAATACTACTTAATGATCGATGCTTGCCATGTATGACACTAAAGCACCATATTTGTGGTATTTATAGGCAAAAACATTGAGTTGCTTTCCATTAATTAATTAGATGTGGAAAATATTGCTAATATAAACAGATTGACCACTCACTGTAATGAACTTAGTCTTCTGTTTCCATGGCTTCCACAGTAAAATGAGAACGTCCATGTGTAGAATCTTTCATATATTTCACCTCCTCAGGAAAAATAAAAAAATAAAAAATAATCAGTTTTAACTGTCACTGGGAGCACAACAGATATTACTGTAAAATATTAGACCCTACTATTTCATGACTATAACCTTAGTGGGATTATCTCAACCCCACTATTTCTTGTTTCCATGAATTACAGACATGAACTTTCATAAACCAAACACCAATAAGTGAAGTAAACACATTCATTTGAAGGTAAACACATCACAATCTTAATGTGGTAAATGTGGATGAACTATTTTTTTTCTTTCTTGGTCGGTTATAAACCAAGAAAAATGGGAGATTAACTAATAGTGTCTATAATAAACAATTCAACAATTTACAAAATGATTAATAAGAAAAAAAATCTCTCCTTGGGTGAAATCAATGACCCAATCAAGTGGTAGGTTTCACCAATTCTATCAGCAAGTGGATTGTATTTCCAGCTTCCTATTTTCGTATAGAAGTGAATTTCAAAAGATCCATCCCAACAGAATAATTCTTCATCAATTCCAATATTCCATACCATCAGGATTCACGGTGCATTAACCCTTGCAGTCATACTTACACTGAAGAAGCAATTCCACAATCTGTGAAGCCAATATCAGTTGAAAGATCTGCGAAATGAAACGCGGTAAATACATGCATTCAGATTAGTGTATCAATCTCTTCGTGCAGTTTTTTCCATTACAACTGGCGCATTCAACTACAACTTCAAAGTTTTCTTTTGGTCTTCCTAGCATCTTCTGCATGACAGTATTTTGTCACTTAAATGATGACCAATTTCAGACGTGGTATAATATCAAAGAGATGATTATTAAATATTCTAAATTGTTAATGACTTCTTGCCGGTGATGGAATCTTCTTAGAGCTTTGACAGTTTTCTGTTAGTTGTAGGAAAATTTGTTCTTATCAGATATCATTTTTTATTAGCATTGTGCCTGAAGCATAATAACCATCAAGTATAACTCACATATCCAGCTAAAAGAAACAGAGAATAAAGCACTACTGCTCTAGGAAATAGATTCCTTCAATATATTGCAGCATTAGCACCAGTGATGGAGCCATTTCACATTTGTTTTACTTTACAGCAATTTTCAGTACTGCATAAGAATTGAAGAACAGAAGTTTAGTTTAATATCATCTGCAGTCAAACAAATATTCAATTCAACCCACGTAAGATTAACTTTTTCGAGAGCAAAAGTACATTTGTTTATGATCCCTAAAATGAAATTGAAAATAATACTACTTCTAATGACATACAGACAGATTAGACACAACCCAGTTGGTATAATAACATTTTCTCTGTCCACATTGTTCGTTTTGATTAAAAAAATAGCAATATTACAGAGAAAGTGATAGCAGGTACCCAGAGAAGTGCATCTGCTTTTTCTTCCCCATAGAATTTGCTGAACTAGCAGAACAACAAGCTTAATTTGATAGTGGTGACAGATCCAGAATATGTTGCATATCACATGTAGGCTATCCTGCTGCATCTTCTGATTCAAACATCTATTCAGTTGTAATCGCTGCATGAAACAATAGATGATTTGCCTCTCAAAAACCACTAACCAATGACAAATTCAGCTTGATGTCACTGACATTGTTGTCATCATCATTTACATCAATACTAATTTCGCCGCGAAATATGATTTTCCTGAAGGAAAATGGTCAATTAATGCTTTCTTCCAAATTGCAGGAGATCCAAAATAATTGTATGGAGAGAAGCCGTACCATCCTTTCATATCACACATTCATAGCCAAGTTGAGTCTTCTTCTGCATCCGTCCAGTTCTTCATTTTATGCGCAGATATCACCAGCCAATATGTCCATGAAATTATGGATAATAATCTTTACACTACTTTGACTCCTGGTTTTGCAAAGTCAAGAAAATTATTGAACATCCCACTATTACTCTTTATATCATCTGAACAACAAAAGGAAGGATAACACTCTTCAGATGTAGATCTCCAATCTTCGGAACAGCTTAAATCACAAAACTCATCACTGATATTGGACAGTGTAGCGCACGAATTCACCCACCCTTCATCCAAAATCTCCCCAATTTCACTGGTGTTTCCGTCCTCTAATCCTGATAGAAAAGGGTGAATCAATAGCATCTCAGAAGTGAACCTAAACATAAGATTTCTTGCTAAACACCCTTTCAAGAAATCCTTTCCATCCTTTGAAATATCACCAGGAATTTTAGGCAATTCCTTACTAATCTTCTTGAAAATTTCATCAGTTCCCGTATCAGGTTTCGTGTCCCAAACCTTCTTCCCCGTCAGCATCTCGAAAACTATGCATCCAAGTGCCCAAATATCACATGAAGGTTCTTGAATATGATCGATTATAGTCTCTGGTGCCATATACAGAGCAGTCCCTCCAAAATAATTAGGATCGAACTTCATCTTCTTAGTGTTCACATATTTCTTGGCCAACCCAAAATCCCCTATCTTGGGCACGAAGTTACAGAGAGAATCCCCATTCTTAGCAGCCACAAGCAACACATTCTCAGGCTTCAAATCACAATGCACATAACCATGCCTATGAATATGATTAATTCCTTTAATAATACACCTTGTATATCTCTTCACATCCGATTCAGGCAATCCACAACCACCCGATTGCTTGATTAGACCAGCTAGGGTTCCTCCAGAAGCATATTCCAACAACACATTGTAAACCATCTCCCCATTCTTCTTGGTAGTCGTTTCTTCACCGTAACACTCAAGAATATAAGGGCAGCTTTGAAGATGGTCCAATACCTCTTTCTCCTTCTGAAGTGAACTTGACGCAGAAACCTCCGCTGATTTAATGGCCATAACCTGCGGAAAAATTCTGTTTCTTGATTTGGGATTCTTCAAATTCGCCATATAAACATACCCGAATGCTCCTCTTCCAATCAACGGCCCTCTCCGCCACGCAACTCCATGATTATACAAGTTCTCTTCTCCTTCTCCTCCGTTTAATTGCTCAGAATCCAATTTTCTCTTCATCGCTCGCAATTTGTGATCTAAGGAAACTAAAATCTGAGCAAAGAATGAATGCAGCAGAATTGGAAAAGGGTTTTGTGCTTAAATATTATCCGAAGTACGTTTGGATTCCAGTTTGGGATAGGAAAACTTTGCCGCCTTTCCAAACCTAAACGAAACCAATGGTAGCTCGGTATTTAAATAGCTTGCAATTTGGCTAACAGTGACTCGATCTCTATATTTCAATTTTAAAAATTTATTTATATTAAATTAAAATTGTATAAATAATTTAGTTTATAGAATATAATTGAGCGAATAATTTATACATTTGGCCACACACATATACACATGAATTGTTATGCTATGGACCTGTGGGTCTATGGCTGTATAGGCTATTCTTACTTGCGGCAGTATAAAAAACTTTAATTCTTGTTTCCGCTAAGTTATTTAATAACTATATATTAATTACTAAATAACTATAAAATTTTTATTTAACAATTTTTAGATTCATTACTAACTAATAACTATATGTATATTATTTAATAATTATAAATTTATTATATAGATTTATTATTTAATAATTTAATATCTATTATTTAATAACTGAATATTATATGAATTCTGATAAATTAAATTTTCACAAAATCACATTATCAATAAAAAATATATTCATCCATTTGCAATCAATATAAAAAATCACAAAAAAAAAACAATTCAAACATAATAAAAAAGAGAAATCGAAAAAAAAAGAATGAAAATAAGAAAACTAATGGCGTTAACCTCGTTAAAATAAAAAATATACTTAGATGAATAGAATAATTTACCCACACATCCCCGTCATTTAAATCCGGAGGAAAGTATACAGTTTATGTTTTTTATCCTAAAATAGACTTTGTTACATTCAATTTTTTTTTTTTTTTTTACTTCTGTACTAATTCTTTATTTGAAATAACATTTTTACTTCTTATTCTCTACGTGACTTTTCTTCTTCTCTTAGTCTTTCAAACGGTTTCAATGCCCCTTTTGAGATTAGATTTTATTTTCCTTTTTCATACCGACGATTCATATTTGAGGAAAAAAATTCTTTCCTTTTCAATTATTTTCTAATTTTTGGAGAGTTTTGCTCTTATTAGGTTGATTTATAATATAATATTTTATTGTACCTTATTCATATCCTTCACTTATACAATTTATTTTTTACATATATACAGTAAATATATTTTACATATATTTTTATTTTTTATAATTGTTTTGTATATTTAATAAACATATACATCATATATAATTCACTTATACTAAATATGCTTTTTACTTTTTATATATAATATTTTATATTTTTATCTTATCTGTAATGCCCTCAAATATGGTCTAGTTGTAATATATGAATAAATGACATATACGCTTAAAAATTTGAGTTTTGTGTGCATAGTTAATGTTGTTGAGCGTGCTTAATTGTTAAATAATATGATACTATATAATATGAAGCATGAAATAGTATAATTGAATGTTAGAAAGACTAATTAGAGTGTTCGAATATGTATAAATATGGTTATGAACAAGAAAATGACAAATAAGTTAAAGGGGGTACAATGCATATGTAAAGTTTAAGTTGTGAGCTTAGTTGTGATCCATTTTGGGGATGACTTAAGTTGTGATAACTTGTTTGTATTTACGTCAAATGCCCATAAATGATTTCTATATATGTTTAGGAAGTATTTAGAAGTGGAATTTTGGCAAAATTCGATCATAGGAAAAGTTGTGTCCTTTCACAACTAGTGTCACAACAATACTGAAAACTGTCATGACCATAAAAGATTTGTTCATGGCCGTTAAAGGATTTGTTTATGACCATAAAGAATTTGTTCATGGTCGTGAATGTCATATTTTGGACAGAATGGTTCACGGTTAGACCTAAATTTATCATGGCCATGACCATGGCCATGAAGGGTCTGTATAAATAAGTTTTTCACGCGTTTTAATTCATATATCTATTATGTTAATTGATTATGATTGTCATGACATGTATAGAAAGATGATTTTGCATGTTGATAGGAGTGACTATACTTGGTTAGTGTTTTATTTGTGGAATTGTAAATTTTGATATTAATATAAAACATGCAAACTTGCATGATTGGTACATATTAATATATAGGTGAAATGAGAAAATTGCATGGATAATAAAAGCATATTTTAACATGATTTATTATGAGTGTTGATAGGTGGGGTAACAATTGGACACTATAAAGGCTATCGTGTGTGATATGCATAAAAGTTGTTAAATTTGATGTCTAAAAATAGAAATAGCTTATTTTATATTCAAGTTAAAAGTTGTTATATGATATGTAAATGCACATGTAACATGCCAAAAATATTTATAAACTCGAATATGCATAAGATTATGATTATTTGCTATGCAAATGGATCGAAGCTTATAAGAATATAATAGAAGTAAAGAAAAAGAGAAGAATATAATATTAAATATCCATTAATCTACCTGAGGACTATTTTAGGATAGATGGTGCACTATAAAGGGAATAAATGATACGTATCGCTATGAGGTATGAGAGGGGAATAAGGACTAGGCCTAGACTGGTGTTTCTATTTCCGACACTCATATCCATTATCATTGTGAGGTATGAGAGGGGAATATGGTTGCTAGCTTTGGACTAGGTGCTCCTATTCCTGACACTCATATCCATTATTATACTCGGTCTTTTAACTTGAGAAGCTCGAATGATCACACAAAGAGTGGATAGGTTGTCTAGCCCTAGACTGGGTGCGCCTACTTCATACCCCATATTCGACCAATTCAAAAATGAGACTTGAGTTATTGATACTATGAGAACTTAGGATATTTGTCAAAGTTGCTACTGAAAAAAGAAAATGAAAAAGATAGACAAAGTTGAGAAACAAGAGAAATGGATAACAAGAAAAGATTATAAAAGTATAAGATATGTAATTTGACATAAACATCATTATTGCATATACTTGATGCAACATATCATATTTTCCTTAAACATGATTTACATGCTCATATGTTATGATAATTGATATGTGTGTTTTGGTAATTGAGATACAAAGGAATCGCTAAGCGGTATAACTTTGAAATGATTATACCGGGGATTCCAATAATGCATGATTATAGGATATTGGAATTAAAAAAATTATATGAAATCGGTAAATTAGATAAGACATTAATTCAATAAGTGACTTGGCATGACTGTTGTATTGTTGTGCTTACCTGATTTACAATTATTGTTTTACCAATATCTATATATCATATGATATGTAAATACATACATTAGGTATAATATGCATATGTGTGTTACTAAACTATGAGTAACTTAGTGTGTTTTCATGTACACACAAGTTATGAAGCCAATATACAGTTAACGTAGCAGTTGACAGCAGAGATGTCAAAGTCTACGCCAAGAGAAAACTGTAAACCCTGGATGGTGGACCGGACATTTCCATAACATGCATTTGTTCATTTGCTTCATTTATTTATGAGAATGTAATTAATTATGGTCATTGATGTAAAATAATGTGAAAAAAAAGCTTGAACTAAGCACGGTAAAGATGCATGAGATGATGGCTTTATAAGCCTATGATATTACGTGATATATAATCCAATAGATGAGCAGATACCAGTGATCACTGGTATAAGATATATTGGATAGATTGGATAAGTAAATTCGACTAAGTATACATATGCATAATATAATATTGTAAAAAGAAAAATTTAGAATTCAATCAGGTTCACAGTTATCTTTATGCGTAACACTTTATATGTATTATAAGATTTATTCATAATATATGGGTGAGTGTTACATTATTTATATTCTTTACTTATACCAATAAATTACTTACATATATACAAGTATACTTTACATATATTTTTATTTTTTTATTATAACTATTTTGTATATTTAATAAACATATATATTATATATAACTCACTTATACTAAATATATTTTGTTATATACTTTTAGCTGAATATTTATGATTTAGAATTAAATATATTAATAATTTTGAATAAAATAGATATTATAAGAATAAATTGAATATAAATTTTATTGTATGACTTTTACTTTTATAAGGATGGATTTAGTTTGTATATTATTCATGACTTCTAGCTAGATCAATATCTTTTAATATTAAAACAATTTTTATTAATGACTGATGATGGAATTTTGCTTTGATTATGATGTGCAGATACAAATTTCAGTGACTGATAAAAGAAAAAGAATAGAGAGAGTAAATAATAATTGATTGATGAGTGAAAATGAATAAAAAAAAAAGAAGAAAAGAGAATATCTTAAAAAAAAAAAAGAGAACAAAGAAAGAATGACATTAATGAGTAAAATTAGAGAGAGAAAAATAAAGAAAATAGGAAACGTGGAATTAATGTATACTATATGTATATACATTAAATATAATTTACATATATTTTTATTTTTTATTATAATTGTTTCGTATATTTAATAAACATATACATCATATATACTTTATATATATTAAATATACTTTGAACTTTAAATAAAATAGATATATAAAAAATATATTATAAATATAAATTGAATATACTGTGCCTCAAAACTTGAGTTGAGAACAAATTTAGTGATTAAATGTATAATAAAAAAAATATTTAATAAATATACAATATATATATATATATAATTTTAGAATTCTGATATTTAGATTTATTACAAAATATATACAAATATATGTAAAGTATATATATATATATATATATATAGTGATTATGTGGATCTTTCACCATGTATTGGCCACAATTTAAGGAATTCATATAAAAAAAGTGGATCCATCCTACTAATTCACTAAATAATTATGTAATTACATCTCCATCTTTTATAAATGAACTTTAAAGCTATAAAATAAAATACTTTAGAGACATTATTAGAGGTATAAAGATAAAAAGAGTTTAAATTTTAAATGAATTTCAATTGCACATTAATTGTCAAATATATTTTTGTTGAAATGATGTTCCAAATTTTAAACAATTAAGATTTGTTAATAAGAATATATAAAACGTATTATAGGAAATATGTTTTCTTGAAAGTATATGTTTGGTAGTTTTGATTTGTGATGTAAAAATGATATTGAGCTAATAGAAACCCCTTCATGGGATTGCCCATCTAGATTTTTTTAGAACTTGCACTGTGCCCAGCCCATCTTTCAAATGAAAGAAGAAATCTAGTGTAGTGATGGGGTAGTGAGGCAAATTATTACGTAGACCTAAGTGCATATAGCTAAATGGTTCACGCCTGTTTTTTTTTTTTTTTTAATTTAATGTTAGCTGCTGCTTCTTCTTCTATTTGATTTCATTTTTTTTTTATTCGATTTGTTTTTCTGTAAATTTTTATATCAATTGTAAATGAATGAATATATTTTCAGTTGATAATGCAATTTCTTGGGAGTTTGATTTGTAAGAATTCAGATAAAATTTAGTTATTAAATAATGAATCTACAACAATTAGATAATAAACCTAGAGTTGTTTAACGCCATTTAACGGAAAAGGAAAATTATCACTTTTTTTTATATTGTTGCACGTGTAAATAGGCTTTTAACTTATGCAACTGCATGGATTCAGCTCCATAGTATAAAAATTCGGATGGTGAGACTGATAATTCAAACTGAAAAAGACATCGGCTAAATGTAGCAATATTATTAAACTATTAGTTTGATACTGAGATAATTAATAGCTGGATTAAATTCAAAATTATCTCTCTCAAAAAAAAAAAAGAAAAAGGAAAAGAAAGAAATTAAAGTCAAATAGCAGGAAGTGATTGTAATTGTAGTAAAAACAAAAGCAATGGAGTCCTTTTAACAACTAGTTAAGAGAATAGGAGAATGGTGTAAGGCTCAAGAAATTCATTCTACTATGCACAAATCCATCTCATCATCATCTCCTGAAAAATTGGACCAGTTTTTGTCACTTCTGCAGCCATTTTTAGGCAGAGCTGCAACCTAGTTATGGCATAAAAAATTAAAAATAATAAAAAAAATTCAAAGGAATACTAAAAAGCTTCATGTAAATATCTTATCTTATAGATCCAAACCAAAATGGCAACACTTCCCATTATAGTCCCTTTTCACGTTCTTTTAATAATGCAAGCATAAATATCATGCAGAAAGCAATAGCAGAGGCCTAAAAGAAGTCCATTTGCTCTTTATTTTACATAAAATTTGCTCAACTAGCACAGCAACAAGCTCTCCTTTTTGGTGTTGGTTCAAATGACACGTCATAAATCACCACTATGTTATGTGCTTTTCATACAACAAATCAGATTCTTCTAAGGACTCGCACAAATCTCCATAGAATCTTTCATCTCTGTCTTCATTTGTGATGATGATGATCAAATGCAACAATAACAGTTATACAAGCACGAATGGTCATTACACTAGTAAGCCGCTGTATCATGATGATGAAGATAACAGTAGCAGCTACAGCCATCGGCAGAATCTGTCCTATAAGCAACTTTAGACTTGATTAATTTGCAGTTTCCAAATAGTGAACATTTTACCAAAGAATAATAGAACTCAAAGCATTCCAACCGTAGTGAACATTACATTGAAATGTTAATATTGAGCCCTTCACTCATCCTCATGAGTGCATTGCTTGCTGAGGAATGTGCATGATACAGCATTCACCAACTAATAGAAGAAAATTATCTACTAATCCGTATTATTGTCCTTAATTTCAATGGCTATCCATTTTAATTTTAGTTGAAAATCTACTCATCCTACTGGCAAACCCCATAATAAAAAGGGAATTTAGCTTTTCTTTATTCCCAAAAGAACTTGAGTCACCTCGACGTATATATATATCATTGAACTCTTTCATAGTATCAGTCACGAACCCACAATCTTTCCTCTACTCTCATGATATTCCAGTTTTCCTTTTTAGTTTTTCCAATCAAGGTAAAATCAGAAGCAGAAGCTCTACTAAAAGTAAACTTACCTACCTCTTACTATACAAGGAAAATGGCCCTATTTACAACTTTCCTTCCGTTTATACTCCAGTGTTGTGTATTAGCGTACCCTTCTGCAGTTTCAAACTACTCCTTGCTGACGGACAAGGCTGCTCTTTTAGAATTCAGAAGAACTATAGTTTCTGATCCAAATTCGACGCTCACTAACTGGGTTGAGGCTGTTGATGTGTGCAACTTCACAGGAGTCAGATGCGATCAATATCATGATCGAGTAGAACAACTCAATCTGTTCAGCAGTGAGCTCACAGGACGACTTTCACCTATCATTTCAAATCTCACTGGCCTTCGAATCCTGAACCTTGCTGACAATCACTTTTATGGAATTATTCCTCCTGAATTGTCTTCTCTGCAATACCTACGTCATCTTCAATTAGATATGAATAATTTACATGGCTCAATACCACGATCCTTTGCCTACCTTTCAAACCTGACTTTGGTAACTCTCATGGATAACAAATTGACTGGTCCACTTCCACCTTCCTTCTTCTCCAACTGTACTTCATTGGGAAAGATTGACCTATCATGCAACTTTCTCACAGGAAAAATTCCTGAAGAAATTGGAAATTGTCCAAACCTATGGACCATCAATATATACAACAACTGGCTAACAGGAGAACTCCCTTCATCTTTAGCCAATACTTCACTCTTTAACATAGATGTGGAAGGTAACCATCTTTCTGGTGAATTACCTACAAACATTGTGGGGAAACTACCTTCACTTGTCATGCTCCATTTATCATATAATGGCATAGTTAGTCATGATCACAACACCAATCTTGAACCGTTTTTCACAGCCCTTGAAACTGCACCTACTTAGAAGAGCTAGAACTGGCTGGTATGGGACTTGGGGGGGGGGAATACCCAATTCCATCAGCCGACTTGGTGCTGCACTATATTCTCTGCTGCTGCAAGAAAACAAGATCTTTGGATCAATTCCTCCTACTATAGCAAATCTTTCCAGTCTCATGGTGTTGAACTTGACATCCAATTCTCTAAATGAGACAATCTCAGCAGAGATCAGTCAGTTACTCAACATAGAGCACCTTTTCTTATCACACAACTTATTTTCGGGGACAATTCCTGAACAGTTAGGCCAGTTAACTCATCTCAAGGTGCTTGATCTGTCTAATAATCAATTATCCGGAGAAATACCTGATAGTCTAGGAAATTTAGTTCAACTGAATTGCATGTTTCTCAATGACAACCTCCTTTCAGGAACTATTCCTCCAACTTTAGGTCAGTGCACTGACCTTTACAATCTAGACTTGTCCTATAACGCATTGACAGGAAGCATCCCCCAGGAAATATCAGGAGTGCAAAACATCATAATGTTTCTGAATCTTTCGCATAATCATCTTGACGGGCCATTACCAGTTGAGATCAGTAAGCTGAAAAGCGTTCAAGAAATGGATATTTCATCAAACAATCTCACTGGAAGTATCTTCCCTGAGATATCAAACTGCACCAGATTGAGGATGATAAATTTCTCCCACAATTCTCTTCAGGGGAACCTTCCTGATTCGCTTTCTAATCTAAAGAGCCTAGAATTACTTGATGTTTCGGGAAACAACTTATCTGGAATGATTCCAACAAGCTTCAACAAGATTCAAACCCTTATCTTTCTAAATCTTTCTTTCAACAACTTTGAAGGATCAATTCCTTCTGGTGGCATCTTCAGTTCAGCCACAAATTTTTCCTTCTTGGGCAATCCACAACTTTGTGGTTCAATTTCTGGCATACCCAGTTGCTCTAAAAACAGAAAAAGGTTTCTCTAAGGTATGTTCTTGACTATACTCACATAAGTAATAAGTTGCTCTAGAAAAAGAAATTAGCTTCTTTAGCTACAGATAGCTACATAGACTCTCAAATTATAAAGGACACAATAAATTGCAAAGACACTTCAATCGCATTTATTTATGATAAATATGTGGCTAAGAGAACCTGAAATCTCACCGAGAAGCGATATATACATGAAAAATCTAAACTTCACTGTTAAGTTTTGTTACCACTTAATTATTTCTGTACCCACTAAGCGCCATTCATACTTTTTCAGATTTGTAGTTTCTTGGCGGAAAGATAGGACGAGGCAGAATTCCTACTCTTGGGTCGTCCTCATCAATGATAGATTATGTTTGTTTTGTATTCTAGGCTTGCAATAATAATATCTCAGCCATGCATTGTATAAGTTCCTTTCCCAATTCAATAGACCTTTTTTATGATAGTTTTGAGATAGTTAAGTACATTAATGTGCCCACCAAGACTTGCCTCGCTCACGATCACTCTTATTTAGTTTTTTTTTTTTTCAAAAAAAAAAATTGCATTCTTATGCATTTACTGTAACTTAAAAAAGGTATCTGCTTAGATGCTTTTTGGGTTCCAAAAGGAAATCAACAATCTATAATGTTGGTTAGGGATGATATACTTATTGTTGAAGTGTAAAGCCATTCATTTTTAGGTCAATCTCCAAGTGGGTGGAAACAATTATACTGCAGAGTTTACTTATAATGAAAAGATCAACTATTATCAAAAGCACCCCAACAATGGAAGGAGTGCAAGAAAAAAAAATCAATCTTTTATGGGAGGTTAATAAGAACAAAAAGAAAATCAGAACTCACCTTAGGCCTCAGCATTAGTTGAAAATCTTGGGATAAGCTCACTCGCGATGAATGCTAACTTTTGTGCCGCAGAAACAGGGGACTACGTGGTGAGAATAGGACCATTGGCGTAATTGGTATTGATAACTATCAGCTTCTAAATTAATTTTAATTGTACTTAACTCGGAATTAATTCGATTGCAAGTTATTTCTAAATTTAAAAAAAAGAGTTTTCTTCAAAGTATCCAGTATCAAAATGAATTATGTCATGTGAATCCGATACTCAAAATACGTAAAATTAACGGATTAGTATTGAATTTATACGAGTTCGTGTTATAAATAGGCAATCTGTTTATGACACGACTCAAATCGTGTTTTGTCATAGATTGACATGCTAACCCATTACAATCCATTTAATTTTTTCATGTCGTGTCAATCCTACTATTTTATAACACACGTAAATTTACTGAAATATTAAGGTTAATAGTGTAATTTTACAAAAAAAAATTTAAATATCATTTTGGTATTATGTCAGTCGTGTTAAATAACAAAAAAAAAAATTGTATCGTGTCAGATCGTATCAAATGACCTAAAAAATATAATCGTATTGTGTCAAATGACCCAAAAAATATAATCGTATCGTGTCTCGTGACCAAAAAATACATAATTGTATCATGTTCATGTCAGATTTTATGACTCAAATACGATATAAAAGTTAACCGTATTACACGTGTCGTGTTCGTGTGACCCATTAATTTTTTTTTCGTGATCGTGTTAACCCAATTAATAAATAAATTGTGTTCGTGTTGACCCTAATCGTGTCATCTGAGTGGGTCGATATTATAGTTATAAAAACTGAATCGGCCTAGTTAGTTCAACCAGTTTAATCGAGAACCGATCATCAAGCCGGTTGGTTTTCAAATCTAGAAATGAAATTGATTGATTAGAAAACCAGTAAATAGGCCAGTTGAACCGGAAATCGATCAACTCGGCTGGTTTAGCCAATTCAAGAAGCTTGGAAAATGCTAAAAAATCCATAAAATTGGCACTTTGAGAATTGATATCGGGCTTTTTTAGCAAAAATTAGCAACCTTTAACCACCAAACTAATTACCTCACAGTGTATCATGTACATAAATATATATAAACTATTATATTTTAGATATTAATAATATATATTTATATTAAAAAATATTCATTTAATTATTTTAATTTTATTTATATTAGCAGTATATTTTTAAAAAAATTTAGTAAAAGTTATTTTTATTAATAAAAAATTATTTAAATAAATTATATATATAAGTAATGATATTTTTTGCTAAAAAGTTTCAATATATTTGTAATATATATATATATATATATATATTATTTAAGAGCAGTGTAGATTTGATAAAGTTGAATTCAAGTATTTAAATTTTTTATATCAATAGAAAGGGAGAAAACCATCCTATAAATACTAGCAAGTATGGAAGTGTCTTGCTAAAGTGGTCATTACTATACCAAAGAAAGTGAAAATAGGGCCAAAATCAGTTGATTGCATTTTCATTAGTTATGCACATAATAGTAGTGCTTATCAGTTTCTTGTACATAAATCAGGAATTCTAGATATTTATAAGAACATGATTATAGAATCAAGGAATGTGTCGTTCTTTGAACTTATATTTTCTTGTAAGAGTTTAGAAGAGGTGAATTCGTCTAAGCGACCTCTTGAGGCTATTATTGGAAATAGTCAAGATCAAGTTTATGATGAAAAACTTGGTTTAGAAGATGAGCCTATTGAGATAGAGCTCAGGCGTAGTAAAA
This sequence comes from Balakata baccata, assembly GCA_949630135.1. Classification (NCBI taxonomy): domain Eukaryota; kingdom Viridiplantae; phylum Streptophyta; class Magnoliopsida; order Malpighiales; family Euphorbiaceae; genus Balakata; species Balakata baccata. Next base: position 1,496 of record CATIWF010081194.1, on the reverse strand, counting down.
GAGTAAGGACAAGAAAGTCTTTTGAACTAGATTTTCTGACCTATATGCTAGAGGCAGAACCTCAAACTTATAATAAGACTGTAAACTCTTCAGAAGATCTTTCATGGAAAGAAGCTATTAAGAGTGAGATTGATTTCATCATGCAGAATCATACTTGGGAATTAGTGGATTTACCTCTAGAATGTAAAACATTAGGATCCAAATGGATCTTCAAAAGGAAAATAAAGGCAGATGGTTCGATTGATAAGTATAAAGTTAGACTTGTGATTAAAGGTTACAAGCAAAAGGAAGGCCTAAATTATTTTGATACTTATTCCTCTGTAACTAGAATCAATTTAATAAGAATGATTATAGCAATTGCTACGTTGCACAATATAGAAATACTTCAAATAGATATAAAAACAGCTTTTCTAAATGGAGATTTAGATGAAGAGATCTATATAGTACAATCCGAAGGATTCATTATCTCATGATAAGAAAAGAAAATATATAGATTGGTAAAATCATTGTATGGTTTGAAGTAAGCGCCTAAACAATAGTATGAGAAATTTGATAGTGCAATGCTATCTAGTGGCTTCAAAATTAATGAGTATAATAAATGTGTTTATGTCAAAAGCACAAGTGATGGTTACGTCATATTATGTTTATATATTGATGACATGCTCATTGTTGGTAGTAATGAAAAAATGGTCAAGCCTACCAAGGATATGTTAAACTCAAAGTTTGATATGAAAGATATGGGACTAGCAGATGTTATTCTAGAAAATAAAATTACTAGATGATCAAATGTGTTAACCTTGAGTCAAACTCATTATATTGATAAAATACTTGGTAAATTCAATAAGGATGATACCAATATTGTTAGAACATCATTGGACTTGAGCCTCCATCTATCAAAGAATAGAGGAGAGAGTGTGTCTCAAGTAGAATATATTGTGTGATTGGTAGTCTGATATACTTAATGAGTTGTACAAGACCAGATATTGTTTATGCAGTGACTAAACTGATTCGATATACAAGTAATCCATGGCTAGATCACTAGAAAAGAATTGAAAGAGTACTTAGGTATACTCGTGATTATGGATTGCAGTATACCAGATATCCAGCTGTACTAGAAGGTTACAGTGATGCTAATTAGATTTTTGATATAAAATATTCAAAATCTAATAGTGGTTATGTAGTTACACTATGCTTGGAAATCTTCTAAACAAACTGTTATAGCCAGAACCATGATGCAATATTAGACAAAAGTGCTGAAAATGCTAAATAGCTATGCCATTTCTTATAAGATATTCTGAAATGGGAAAGGCCCGTGCCACCAATATGCATACATTGTGATAGTCAATTTGCAATTGGAAGGGCATAGAGTAACATGTATAATGGTAAGTCTAGACATATTCGTCGTAGATATAATACCATTAAGCAACTGCTCTCAATAGAAGTTATCGCTGTTGATTATGTAAAATCAAAGTATAACATTGTAGATTTGCAAACCA